>APFE030056569.1:27148-49162 GCA_000404065.3 Pinus taeda | reverse complement strand
CCAAGGCATGTAATGTTTAAACATTCAAGACATTCATCAAATAACCATCAACTGATAAGTACACACAGGAAGTCTGAGCACTAGGTGAATTCAGAGTGATTGTGTACCTAAGGAGCTGTAAAACATGAAGGACAAGAACCTCAACTTACAAGTATACACAGGAAGTCTGAGCACTAGGTGAATTCAGAGTGATTGCATACTCATAAAGTTGCAAAACTTACATTTGGTAAGACAAAACCACCAACATCTTGAGCATTTTAACACATTATGAATCTTGGGAAGAATAAAACAGTCTTCCTATTACTGTAAAAAGCTTTATACATAAGCCAATAAAAAACTCTGTTTTTTGCATAAGTATCCAACCCCATTTACATCAGAGTTTTTCCTATATATAGGAAAACAAAACTTAAGCTACTTGAGACTCCTCCTCCAGCATGAGGGGATCTCGAAAACCTATCATTAACTACCTTATCTACATTTAAACCAACTTATTAAATACAGAGGTATTGTGTTTTTAATATATAGAGTCCTATTCCTATTCAAACTCTATTTCCATCTCCTCGTGTGCATGATCCTCTCTTGATCTTTGACACCTGTGCTTTTCCTGGAGTGGCTAAAATGTATTTGAGAAGCATTCACTGAACGAGCTGCCTTGGATTCCAACTGTGCTGATGACTCAACATTTGGTGAAGATATATACTCTGTTTTCACGGTCCCTGTTTTCCTCAATCTGCTCGAATATATAACAGCATGTTTGAAGCCTTTAATAACCCCTGGTATGTACCGCTGCCATGTTGCTGATGTGCTGTAGGCGGGATTGATGGACATGTGTTTCTCTTTTCAAACATAACTTCCCGCTCATGATAACAAACTCAAACTGTCTGTTCTGCGTTTAAAATCATTACCTACAGCAGTTTCGTAGCGCGCTACGAAACTGCTATGTAACTTAAAAGAAAAACACAGTCTTCCATTTTCTGAAATTCCTGAACTGTACTTGAAACATTTAGCAGAGGCACACTTCAACAAGAAGCTGATTACAAGTTTGACTGTCTTGATCGATAGTTCTCTCATGTTCAGTTTGTGTCTTATCTTTTATAGCCAAGACTCTACTCTGTTTGTATACCTTATCCTCAATTTCATTTCCTGAAAAAGGAGTACCAGATATGTCTCGTCCTTTAATATCTTAATCAGAATTGATACAGCTACCATTGCCAAAAACCTTGAGTACCAAGTCTGTATGCTACTATCATATTATTTCCATAGCTTCACGCATTTGTCATGACTTGCAGATGCAACCATTTCAGTTGCAGGAGACTGAGCTAACCCTGCAATGAGACTTTCATGAGCAGGAAGAGTCATGCTTTTGTTCTCTGCCATATTCCATAATTCCAAAGACTGGTAACAGCCAATGACCAAGAGTGACGAGTATTTTGGATGGAAGACACAAGAATGGAACTTGTTATCATTACAGTTGAGTTCATGAATGCCTTCTCCACGAGAGGCTAACGACCAAACCCTTACAGAATCCTTTCCACCAGCTTCATTTATGTTTGCTTGAAATTGACTCATAGCTGCAGCTTCTTTTGCCTGGATGCCTGAAATAAGCTCAGCCCATTGGCTAAGCTTTTAGATGAAATAACCAATCTTCCATTTCTGTACTCTGGATTTTTCATATTCATTAGATGGTGAGAACTGGCAGACACAACAATTTCCTCCATATAAGTATTAAGAAGCTCCAAATCTGAAAAACGAATGGATCCCAAATCATCACATTTAAGATCTTTTGTCGTAAGAATCTCTGATATATGGTTCCTATTGTTCTGAATATGCGAAGAACACTTTTGAAGTTACAATTTATAGCATTTCTTCTAATTCAAGCAGCATCTTCTTCCAACTTGTTTGAGTACCTTTGAGCAATTGTTGCATCGATTCTTTTACTCTGTCATCTGAATATTTCTCAGATAACAATTTTACAATTTCTTTCCCCTTTCTTATTATCAAATTTCCATCTTTATCCATTATAAACATCCATGAAGAAGGATTATAAAGATGCGCATCAGGAACCCTCAGCATTTCCCATAACTGAATTTGACATGTAGCATTAATTCCCTCTTTCAAAGAGCGAATACGTGCCCAACATCTCATAGCTTCATACTCAGATAAACTTAACGAAAAGATTCCTCCTATCTCTTCTGATGACATTTTGGAATATAAATAATGTAAATGATATCACTCGATTGTGTCAACACATTCTTCATGGAATTTGTAATCTCCTGTGAGAGAAAGGAGTATACATGCATATCATTTTTTGCTGACCCGTTGCCTCCCTCAATTGCTCTACCACGCGTTTCAAATGTTGGAAAAGAAACATTGCATGAGACATAGCCTCCCTTTGCGTCTGTTCTCTTTGTATTAATTCCTCTTTGTTTTCAGCCGTAAAAGGATAAGCTGCTGCTCCCCATGTGTTTGTTCCATTATTTGATTCATTCCAAACATTTTCCTTTTTCCAACGAACAGTGCTTGTTCATAAAGATTGAAATGACATGCCGACGTGGGGAGAAAATGATAGGAAAAGAATTTTGTACAATAATATCTGTCCAACAGGAGACATGATTTGGGTATATCCTTGGAAGTATCCACTCATATTGACACTAAAAATTAGAACGACTCTTTCTGAATTATGGAAAGCTTCCTTTAAAATGGGCTCATTCATCACTTGAGTTGCCCAAATTCCCTTTTCAATTGACATTTGTATATTACGATGGTTCAAACTCTTAATTATGAAGTATCTTGTTGAATGCAACCTTCCCTCTGCTGAAGAAGCGCCATTGATCATTATGTTATTAGATAAATGCTTAACTCTCCATTGATTAATTCTTTGGGGATGTTCACCACATTTCCTATGGTTTGCACTTCCATATGTAGAAGATCTTCCTCGGGCAGATAATCAACCCAATGACTTGAATTCCTACCAGCTCGAGATCGCTCTTTATTTACATCTGTTCCTGAATTCAACAACCCAACGATATTCTTTTGGAGCAGATTGCAACAGCTGTAGTTTCTTTTTGCCTTTTCTCTTAGGGTCGGTTTAATTTAATTTCCACCGTTTTGCCATCAAGGACGTGCTTGTCATCTATAACCTTATCCATGACAGACGTGGCAGCATAAGTCACAAACCCAAATCCCCGAGGCTGGCCCTTCCATAAAGATAAGCAAGCTGGATCTTTTTCGAGATTGAGAAGTTCAAATGACAAATATGATGACTGTATAAAAACTCGAGCAAATCCCAATTTCGTAGGGCGCTACGAAATCACTTGAAGCATGTTGCTGCGAAACTGTTAAAAGAGGATTCATGTGCTGCAAAAACACCTTGTCCTTAAGCTAGGCTAAACAATTTTTGGCAATAGAATTTTCAAGGATAACAGATGTCATCCCAAGGAATTGGTATACTGAAACAAAGCTACGACATGGCACAAGGGAGTGGGATATCTTGCGCGAAAGGTTTCTGTCAACATTTCTTTTTTAGGATCAATGGATGGATACAGTGGATGACGCATTAAAGCTAGTAAAGACTATAATATTCAAGATGCTGCTAGAACTGGAAGAAGTCGTGCAACCATACTGGTCACGACAGCTGAGCCAGGCCTTGGAATGTTACAATGTAAAAGCAGAAGGTGATGAGGATGATCCACGCGACATCAATATACCAGAATCTGAAGGAAGTCGAGAAGTGTGCGCCCCGAAATAGAAGATCCAGACGTCACAGCACCATTAAAAATGAATCAAGTGAATATCAGAATAGAGGAAGAACCAAATTATGCTATGCTTGGGGATTATCCTCATCGAGCTACTCTGGGAGTATCGAGACCTCTTCCCTACCAAGATTACGGAGCTAAAAGGGATTCGAGGTGAACTAGGAATGATGAAGATAACTTTGAAGCCTGACGCAAAGCTAGTAAAGCAGCAACCTTACCGATTGAATCCAAAATACGAAGCAAAAGTACGAGAATAACTAGCCAAGATGCTAGCAGCTGAGATCATTGAACCAGTCGAGGAGTCCGATTGGGTAAGTCCGATGATGGTATAGGAGAAGAAACAGAAGGGTGAGATCCACATCTGTGTAGATCTATGGAAACTCAATGATGCTTGTCTTAATGATCCATTTCCCACACCTTTTACCGATGAAGTCTTAGAAAATGTGGGCGGGCAGGAAGCATATTCCTTTACGGATAGGTTCTCTGGATACCATTAGATCAAGATCATGCTGGAAGATCGAAGCAAGACAACATTTGCTACGGAATGGGTTTTTTTCAGTATATGGTGATTCCATTTAAGCTGAAGAACGCACCAGCAATATTTTCCCGCATTGTGGTAGCTACATTCAAGGAATTTATACATAAATTCTTGGAAGTCTATCTTGACAATTGGACCGTCTTTGGCCTAGTTAAGAAACATACTGAGAGCTTACGATTAATGTTGGATACCTGTTGTCGACACCAGATTGCAGTCAATCTAAATAAGTGTATGTTCCTTGTTCCATTCAGGAACTTGCTAAGCCACGTAGTTTCTAGGCAAGGCCTGATGGTGGATCTGGCAAAGATCATTGTCATACTAGGTCTGCAAGCACCGCACAGTGTCAAACAGCTACATGCTACACTGGGACACACGGGGTAATATCGGAATTTCATAAAAGGTTATGCCCAGATCACAGCTCCAATGGAACAGTTGTTAAAAAAGGATGCCAAGTATTGCTGGAATGAGGAATGTAACAAAAGCCTAGAATTCATGAAGGAAATAATGGCATCTGCCCCTATCTTGATCTTTCCAAAATGGGACGTGGAGTTCCATGTGCATGCCGACGCATCATGTATCACGTTAGGAGCAGTACTTACTCAGGAAGGAGCGGAGGGATTTGACCACCTGATTGCGTTTGCAAGTCAAAGGTTGTCGAAAGCTGAGAAGAATTACTCTACTACTGAGCGAGAGGGATTGACGATGGTGTACGCACTACAGAAGTATCGTCACTATTTGCTTGGAGGACATTTTAAGATGTATATTGACCAATCTGTGCTAAAAACCTAGTGAATAAGACTGTGTTGGGGGGGGCACATCTATCAATGGTCGTTGTTGTTTCAGGAATATGATTTTGAGGTTGTTGTAAAGCCGAGATGTCTGAATGAAGGTCTAGACCACTTATCCCAGATTGAGACAGGCGAGGAACCCACGAATCTAGAAAAAGGACTCCCGGACACCCAGTTGTATGCAGTGCGCATTGCGGATGGCCACTTTGAAGATATAATCTATTTTTTGACTACCGGCACTGTGTCGCAGGGGTATTATGTGCAACAAAAGAAGGAATTGGTGACATGAGTAGTAGATTTAACTGTGATTTCCGACCATCTCTACAAGATGGGCCATGATGAGATATTACGCAGATATGTGCCAGAGTTTGAGCGAGAATAGATCCTTGATGAAGCATATGGAGGGGTTGCTGGCGGACATTATGCGGGCCGCACCATAGCCCAGAAGGTTCTTCGCGTTGGATTATGGTAGCCCACCCTACATCAAGATTCAAAAGCATACTGTCGGGCCTGCGATGTATGCCAATGAATGGGCAAGCTGTCGCGAAGGGATGAAATGCCACTTCAGCCACAGGTAACGCTACAGCCATTTGAGAATTGGGCAATCGACTTCATCAAGCCTATTGAACCACGAGGGAGGACGGGCACACGCTATATTATCACTGCGACGGAATACTTGACCCGATGGGCAGAGGCACAACCAGTTAAGGATTGCACAGCCACGACAGAGGCAAAGTTCTTGTTCGAGAATGTGTTGACCAGGTTTGGGTGTCCTAATATTCTCATGAGTGATCAAGGAAAGTATTTTTTGAATGAAACCATCAGCTTGCTCACTGAGGAATTCAAAATATATCACCAATGGAGCATGCCATACCATCCACAAGCAAATGGGACCATTGAGGCATTCAACAAAATTTTGGAAACCGTGCTGACTATGATTTGCAATGCATGACAGAATGATTGGGACTTGCGCATCCCTGTTGTGCTATGGGCATACCAAACCACGTGCAAAAAGTTAATAGGCCAGATACCCTTTCGAGTAGTCTATGGTAAAAAGGTCATGATGCCTATGGAATACATCGTGCCCAATCTGAGGATTGCAACAGCTATAGGAATGGCAAATCGTGGGGCCTTGGAGGAAAGGCTAGCATAGCTCGATGAACTAGATGAAGAACGATTTCTGGTGGGATTCTATCAGTAGGTACAAAAACAGTGCAAGAAAGCATAGCATGATCGACATATCAAAGTGTGCCCGTTCAAGAAGGATGCTCTCATATTTTTATATGATAGTAAGTTTGAGAAATTCCCAGGTAAATTTTGCATGCATTGGTTGGGACCTTATGTCATTAAAGAAGTAACTGATGGAGGCGCAATTCAACTGGCTAAGCTCAACAGAGACCCCTTCCCGGGAAGAGTGAATGGCAGTCGCCTGAAGCTCTATACGGGCAGGCCGACCGCCTGACTAATCATTCCAAAGAGAGCCTCACCACTCTGACCAGTTGAAAGAGAGCATGGGACGATAAAGCAGTCTGGGGGACAGATGAGTGGGTATCAGGTTGCACGTACAGTTGGCCAACAATCAAGGGCGTGGTTCCACGGACAAAGCCACATGGGTGCACCACTCCAAGGAACGATGACCGTTAATACCACTGTTCATGACTAGAGGGTTGCATTATGGCAAAAGGGAGCAGGTGGCGGGAAATTAAGAGCAACAGTACAAGCTAGATATGAAATGATCAGCCACAGATCTCACACGGGAAGGTTACACGAGCTAGAACGAGCGGCAATTCGGGCATTTAAAGTTCGCATGGCTTATAAATCACCATGGGGAATCTGTTGGGCAGCCTACACTTTGGAAATACGGAGGGAGTTGTTCATCATCTTTACACCAGGCATGCACCCGAAGGTAGTAATCTGGCCTAGGAAGGAGCAGGACTCTCTAAGGACTCTGCTATTGACAGTTGCAGGTATCCCGCAGGCTATAGCATCACTAGCAGGGGATGTACTGGAAACAAGGGAATGCGAAGTAGAATTGGTCTGGATTCCGTCACCCCGCCTAGGGGTAGGATGGCGCACTACAACAGAACAACAAAAGGATGGACAGACAGCGACTATGGGTGGAGATGCAGTCAATAAGTCACCTCTGATGGTTCTCGATGATTGGGATCCTGCTGACAGCAGCCAGGGTCTTGCAAAATTGCAACACAAGTTGCAGCAGACGGTGAGAAGAGAAGATACGATGTTTGGAAAGGGCTACAGTGGTATCAAGAGGTCCGGTATGTGGCTCCCCCGCTCGCGCTAAAATCCTTGGATGGGGTGTTCTGTGTTTCTAAGGCAGAGCATCTAGCCATGCTAGCAAGTGACTCGGGACGAGTCACGATGATTGTGGTGGGGGATTATTGGGTAGCGCAAACCCCGCGAAACGAGTATGGGGTGCGAAGACCGAAATTTTGGGTAATATTAGGATAAAAGACTCAACGGAAAGTGTGAAGCGCGAAATATAGGAGGTTGAGTCAAAGGGTAATCTGCCCGAAAATAATGTAAAGAAATAGTAATAGAGTCAACCCACGGAGGGATCTCGTGCCAAGGGAAAGTATAAATAGAGTGTAGCTCTATGAGGGAAGAGTAGTTCTTTTGGAAGATGGAATGTAACGGGTTCTTAAAGGAAATAGCCTGAAAGCGTCTGTAAGTCCGAGTCGAGGGAGTAGGATAGAAGGTAGAGGCTCTACAGCTATGTGCGCAGAGGCCAGGAAAGTCCGCAGCTGTGTGCATGGACCCCTACATCTGAGTGCGCAGGGTGGATCTGGATGTATTGTTGAGGATTGGTAATAAAGATATGTTTATTTTGAATTCTGTGTTAATTGCGACTTTACTCTTTTATGATAAATGAACTGTTCCGATTTCTGCATTTGCTACAGTTGAATACATGTGAACTGGGTTAATCTTGATGCCTGAAGTAACCAAAGTAATAAATGTTTTCTTAAAGACTGCTTTAACTAGATCAAACTAGTAATAAGTGATTCAATCTGTAATAAGCACAATAAGGGTATTTCGATCTGCGCGGATCTGGCACAGCGTGACGTTGCAGAACAGCACGCGAGCCCCAAACCATATCCAAGACATCCCCAGGGTGCAGAAACCTGGTTCCAGCACCCTCCCCTGCTACCTCGGGTGAGACCTCAGTCCGCGCTTCGCGGGCTGTTGCTGAAAGGGCCGGTAGCTGCGGGATTTTTTGGCTAAATAATTCTTCCAAACCTAGGTTAGGCCCTTATAAGCCAACAGAGATAGGAAGGAAGACAATTTCAGTGGAATTTTCTCTTGTTTCGGACTATGAAGGCCTCTTAATTCTGACTATGGAGACAACAGAATATGGATTGAAGCATAAAATCTTGGACTTGAAAATTTGGTGTGTGATTATTTGGAATCTGTTTGGAAGCATTGAAGAGGAACATCTTTAAGCATTGTTGAAGCCATGATAAAGTAGTTTTTGAAACATGGAGAAGGGATAATGTGTTAGCTGATGATAAGGTGGAAATCCTTCTATCTTGAGTAAAATTAAGATCACTATGACAGGGGGAGTAGCATACCCATGAAGATCTACTATTCATGAAGAAGAGTAGCAACTTGACAGGGGGAGTACTTGGGAACCCCATTTTCCATTGATGTCAAAGGGGGAGAGAATGTTGAAAGGGAAATAATACTGTCATCAATGACAAAGGGGGATATTTTTAATCAAAGTTGTCAATGATGTCAATATGGCAGTGTTTATGATGGAAAATTCTTGTGATCATAATGTTTCCCATGAAGGACCCAAGGACTGAATAAAACATATGGAATGAATTTATACACACACACACACACACACATATATATACATACAGAATAGAAGAAGTAGACCAAAGGAGAAAAGCCAAGGAGAAGCAGATCCATGAAGTAACAGGAGCAAGAAGCAGTAGACCAAAGGAGGAAAGCCAAGGAGAAGCAGATCCGTGAAGTAACAAGAGCAAGAAGCCAAGGAGGAAAGCCATCAGGAAATCCATTGGAAGACAAGAATTGGAGCCATCAAAGAGTATATATACATACAGAATAGAAGCAGTAGACCAAAGGAGGAAATCCAAGGAGAAGCAGATCCGTGAAGTAACAGGAGCAAGAAGCCAAGGAGGAAAGGCATCAGGAAATCCATTGGAAGACAAGAATTGGAGCCATCAAAGAGTATCCATCAGAAATCACAAAGAAGCCACAGGAAATCCAAGCCAAGAGTAAGAGTCTATTACAATATGTTTTTATTGAAATATCGCATGTACTAAGAGTAAGAGCCATATCAAAGATATCGCATGAAATATCAAAGTAATATCGGAGGAGTTAACATATTGGAGAAGTTAACATAATCAAAGGAGTTAACATATCAAAGGAGTCAACATATCAGAGGAGTTAAGGAAAATCTGAGTATTAAACCATGGAAACTCTTTAAAGTTTACAACGCATGTAATAAAACCTTTTTAACAAAAGTCCACAGCGCATCAGAGTTAATATATCAATGGCTTTATTATGCATCACCACTCGAATTCCTCGATTGCGACATGAGTATTGCAAACTCACTAGACCATTATAATACACCTTAATGAAGCATCACATTCGTCACATTGGAAGTTATGTATCACAAAGTCTTAAAGGTATGTCACACAAAAAATTGTTGATTGCGATATAATATTGCGGACCCGCTGCACCATTATAATATGCTCTAAAAGAAATATCACATCCATCACATATCGCAAGCCATAAAAGGATGCTACATTCAAAACTGTTGATTGTGATAGAGTTGTGGACCCGACAGATTTATTAACAACTATTCAATATCATATCGCATATGCATTGTCGATAGTAGGGGATTAGAAATGTTATGTGCATACCTCCGAAGTTGCGATTGCGGGAGTTTTATGAAGTTGTGATTGTGATTTAAGCAGTGACGTGGCATGTGGGACTGCTAGACATCTATTATAATATGAATGTTCATAAATAAACAGGTCTATGATATATTTGTAATGTGCGGCCCCATACACAAGTCGGCCTCTCCTCCAATGAACATGTCTTTTGGGTATTGATGAGATTCATATATATATAATATAATATATTATATTTATATATATCATATATAATATATATAATATATATATACTATATATATAAGTTAACGATCCACCTCAACAATTGAATTGAGCTTGGGCATCTATCACTGAGACAAAGGATAGTTCACAACTTGTGAATGTGAAGAAATAGAAGAAAGAAAAGCCGAATTTTGAGCGAGCGAAAGAGGAATTTGAAGGTTGAGTGAGCATAGAAGGAAGTCGAAGGTCCAGTGGAAGAAGAAGGAAGCCAAAGGTCGAGCATTATGTTGATTGGGTTATTCATTAAAAGGATCGGATCTAGAATGAATATGTAGAAGCGCAGCTCGCGATCTATTAAAAATACTGAATAGACAAGGTCATTTTAATTGAATACACAACCTGTAGCCACAATAGTCACTCCTCTGAAGCATTTTCTCCTGAGGCCACACTCCCGAAGTAGTTACTGCGACAGTTAGGATAGAGGGTTGAAACATAGAGTTGTCTTTGTGTAGAGCTTAGTACAGTTCATTGTAGACACATTGAAGTTGTGTGGATACTATTGAAGACCATGATGTATTAGTCATCATGATGTGACTTGGATATTTTGCTTGGGTATAATGAAGACAAATGGTGATACCTTCTATGAGACAATGTTTTCATTAATGATGTAGCATGGAGACTACAGTGAAGTTGTAGATTGATAGAACTCGGTTAAGAAGATTTTCGGAGATGTGAATTACTATTAAACATATCTAGACAAAGTATAGCAGTGGGTTGTAGCCCAGAGGGTTGGTGCCCTGAAGGTTGGAGCCTTGAACAAGCAAGGTAGGTGCCTTGAAGGATAGGGTTGGAACCCTAGAGGATCAGTGTCCTCAAGAAACCGGGTCGGAGCCTGTACCAAAGAAGGGTTGGTGGCCTAGGGTTTAGAGCCTCTAAACACAGGTCGTTGCTTTGAGAATATAGGGTTGATGACCTAGAGGTTGGAGCCTCACAAAAGACCAAGTTGGTGCTTGGAAACAAGTTGGAGCCTGGGGAATTGAAGATCGGTGTCTTCACCAAGGGTTGGAGCCCTATATATTGTACTTGATTCATTATAAATATTATATTAATAAAATCATTTATTCCTATTGTTCATTTTTTGTTCTAAATATAATTGATTTAACTGGTAAAAGTAACAATTGAAAAGGAATAATGATTCACCCCCCTCTCAGTATTTCCAACATATCCTTCCAAGACTTGTTTTAGATTAGTATATCATCAAAAAATATTAACACGAATTTTCTAAGGAAGCGTTTGAAAATGGAATTCATCAAACCTTGAAATTTAGAAGGTGCATTGGTGAGACCAAAAGGCATGACCGAAAATCCATAATCACCCTCATGAGTTATAAATGTTGTTTTCGGAATGTCTTCAGTCTTCATTCTGATTTGATGATATCTTGAATGAAGATCCAACTTGGTGAAGTAAATTGATCCATGTAATTCATCCAATAATTCATAAATGAGAGGAATAGGAAATTTATGTTTAATAATGAGCTTGTTGAGCTCCCTATAGTCCAAACACATGCACCATGATCCATCCTTCTTGTGCACCAATACTACTGGAGCAGAGAAAGAACTTTGACTAGGTTGAATTATACCAGCCTCTAGCATTTTCTGCAACCATACGTTCAATTTCACTCTTTTGGGTATACGGATATCTATAAGGCCTAATGTTTGGAGGAACACTTCCTGGAATCAAATGAATAGCATGATCATGATCATGAATAGGTGGGAGGACTTTGGGAGTCTAAAATACCTTGGAATGATTGTCCAATACTTTTTGGAGATCTGGAGAAATAGATGATTTTGATGTGGGAGCCTATACCGAACATAATTGTGCAATTATGCCTCATTGTTCTTTCTTTAGAATATTTTTCATGTCATTAGAGATAATTACCTTTCATGGTTTCCCTACAATACCCCAAATTCAACTTCCTTTCCTTCCCGAAAAAATTTCAAGAAATGTTCTTGAAAATTAAAAGCTATTGTACCCAAAGATTGTAGCCATTGGAATCCTAGTACAACATCAGCATCACCCATTGGAATGGAAAGCATTGGAATATTTAATACATATTCTCTCATGGATAGCTTGATATTATGGCACTTTCCAGAGAGATTTATGGTTCCTCCATTTGCAACCATCACTTGGCACTCAGGTGTTGGATATAGGAAGCAATTCAATTCCTTGTCTATCCTACAATGAATAAAATTATGGGCACTACCCGAATCAATCAACACTATTACCTTTGTCTTCTTGATATGTCCTTCTATCTTGAGAGTTTGAGGAGTGGTAATTCCTGCCAATGCATTACAAGATATGGTTGGATTCATTTTTTATTTCTCTAGGTTTGGTTCCTGGTGTATATCCTCTTCTTTTGACATTTCTTATTCCTTTTCTTCCTCTGCTTCCCAATCTATGTAAAATAACTTCTTCTCAGCACACTTATGACCTTCAGTGTATTTTCTATCACAACTTTAACAAAGTCCTTTTTCTCTTTTTTCTTCCAATTATTGTGGTGTCAACCTTGTAGGTTGTGAAAGGCTAGGGTAGAAACACTTCCATCTTTATAGTTGTGAGTGGTAGGCTTCCTTGTTGCCATAATTTTGCTTTCAATTTTTCTTGCCAACCTGAATGCCTTCTCCAGTGAATCAAGTTCCCAAAGTCAAACCTCATGTTGGATTTTATCCGTTAAATTCCCTATGAACACATCAATCCTATGCTCCTTTGGAATATCATTTACCCTTATACTCAATTTTTGGAAGTCTTCAATGTTCTCCACCATTGAACCCTTTGTTTGAGGTTTATCAATTGGCTAAAGAAGGTGTTTCTCTTTGTATCCTCCTAATGTGCTATCATTCCCTCCATAAAAATTTGCCAAGTGACAATTTGTTTACAAGAGAAAATCCATCGATACCATACAAATTGATTGGGTTCCAAATATAAAGTTTCAATTCGTACCTTTTGTGTGTTTTGCATATTATGGAGATCGAAATATTGCTCCATCTGTAGTATCCATGTTACGAGATCCTTGCCATCAAACTTCCTCATATCGATCTTTGGAACATGGTGGGTCTTCAATCCAACATTATAGTCTATGAAATCATTATTAACATTTCTTTGTTCTCGTCATGAGTTTCCTCTACTACCTTTTCGCCATTAGGAAATATTTCTTGTAGCAAATTTGTCAAACCTTCCATGTATTTCTTCAAATCTTCCATGTTGCCTTTCAGTTTTGCTTCTATACCGTCGATCTTAGCTTCCCTAACATTCTTAAAACCATACATCGTAGCTTCAATTACTTTTTGTGAGAGTGAAATTTGTTGCACTTGATCTCGTAATTTTGATATATCATGTTGCATTTCTTCCTCTTCTTCATGTGTCATAGTAGATATTTCGGGTTGCTTACTAGTTTTTTCCATTTTCTTTCTTCGTCTCAACAAATAATGATAATTATGCTTCACAATTCCCTTTGAATCACTTCAAACTACTTTCTCAAACAAAACTTATGCAAATTTAAAAAAAACTACACGCCTTTTTTTTCACTTTGTAGGAGCTCGATGTTGATTCTAATGTATATCTATAATTGCGGATCTCCAAGCTCTGACATTTTGTTCTGTGGTAGCCCTATGAGTCCTCTTTCCAACCCCACAAGTCTGATCTATATTGGATTCTCTAAGAAATATCTATTCCCAATCTCCCACGATGACCTAATTATAGACGGTTCAGTAGAGAGAACTTGTATGAAGTTCCACATGTCATTGTTTCGACCTTCGACCCTGAAAAATGATACCCAAGAAACTAAAATATGTCCTATTTCTATCCCTTTTTATGAAATTTGAAGTTGATGCTCAAACCAAAAGTTATGATGATTTTCCAAAGTTACCTGTTTGAGATTGAATTCTGGAGCCTACAAAAACCCTAACTTCCTTGGATCATATCTCCAAAAATATAGTGAGACAAGAGCTGAAATTCATACACGAGGTTCAACAAGATTTCAACTCAAATGGGTTTTAATTTTAGCTTCTGACGCTTCATAAAACAAGTTTATAGCGAAAATTCCATGATGACCTGTTTGAAGCAGCGAAACCCTAGAATCAAAAGCTTTGATACCAAATGTTATGCAACTAGCTCACAAAATAGAATAAGAGATAGATCAACGACTTCAAAATTAGACTCTTTGAGTGGGAACCTCATTTACATTGAACAAATGAATAATTCTTGGATGATACAAATGACAAAACCTCCTTTCTATAAATAGGAGTCTAAGGGGTCACAATATAATCAGAGCTGACATAACAATAATAATGTAAGGGCACAACAATAACCTTAAGGGGATACAATGACAATAATAATGGGGGAATACACTAGTATCATATGGACCTAAAATTTTTATTATTAATATCTTTTAAAGTGTTGCATATCAAATCTATTTTAAACATTAATAGAATTATAAATCTCTCACATACCTTGAATTAGAAGGCACCTATTAATAGAATAAGAATTGTCTCTCTTTCTATCTCTATATGTGTTTCATGTTAAAATATTTTAGTCAACAACTATATTAAAATATTTTATTTATAATGCATGTTAAACTTTTCTTTGTTACTAGTATTTTTAAATCTTATATATCGACTCCATATTGAGAATGAAATACATTTTATACAATAGTCATTTTTTCTTATTAACATGTTCTTGTTTTAAGTATTACATGTAAAATGAACATAGAATGATTACATAATATTATTTTGTATGAAGCAATAATATTATTTTTTGTCAATTTCATATTAAGTTATGAAGAAATTAATTTGTTGTTGTTGTTTATCAATTACTTTATCTCTTGATATAAAATTGATGTAAAATGAAGGTGGAAATTGGAATTTTTTATTTATGGCCGACATTAAAAAAAATTGCTCTTATTATTTTTATTTGTTAGTGTAAGTATTATTTTATTATTTTTAAATATAACGTTATGTGACAACATCTCCTCCATACTGAGTTGTAGAGCACCTCTCGACGCAATCATTGTTAATGTCATCATTAGGTCTCGAATATGTAATCACGAGTCATAATTCAGCCATGTGTGGGCTTACTGATGTATGTATGTCATTGATATTGCCTTGTATGAAGCCCTCTACTTTTATTGCATATCATTTGTTCACCATTTGTATGAAGTCATTGGTTAGTTTGTGGCCTCTCTCATGTGGAAACAAGGCATAAGTATTAGAAAAATTCTTGCGCAATAGCAAGACAAATATGTTTGCAGCCTATAGTAGCTCCACTATATGTTCGAGGAGAGCTTATTCCACAAAAAGTAAAGCATGGTGTTCGCAACAAATTATTTGGTCTCTCATTTATCTTTTTTAGGTTGATCTGATTTCATCAATAAAACCTTTATCTCATCCTTCCCTATGGGACTCAGCATGGTGTTTTCCAATGGTGATTGGGCCACCCTTTTCCCTTGATGTCAAAGGGGGGGAGTGACACAACCACTAGCAAAAACTAGAGAAGTGATCAGTCAACTTGTAGAGAATAACATTAGGTTAGTGGTTGAGGTTGTAGGTTGACATCAATTCCAAAGGGGGAGAATGTTGGAATTGAAGTCAAATACTGATGATGATGTCGCCGTTATTGATTTTTTTTGGTGGCTAAGGGTGCATTGTTGTTGTGGAAAGGTTGCAGGTTTGTCTCATGTGATGATGTGGCTAGAAAAAATATTATTTATCTAGTCATTTTAAGTCCTTGTATGGAATAAGTTTAATGTTTTTTATCTTGTGGTTAACCTCTCCATTGATTCGTGGCTTGACTCAATCCTTCATGGTATAAACACAAATATTATTAAAGTCATGGCTTGCTGTTGAAAATGTAAATGCAGTTGTTACTTGATTCAGTCCAAGAAAGTATAAATGCATTAATAATAAATGGAAATGGTCCAACAAGTTGTACATTGCACATTGAAAATAAATAAAAATGGTCCAAGAGGTTTCACATTGTTTTGGTCCATTTATTAGAGTATGGGCCACAATGGTCAAATATTTTTCTATGAAATAATATGGTCCGAGTTTAGTCATTTAAACGTGTTCCGAGGTCATATTTAAATACCATCAAATATTACCAATGGCTCTTTCCCATGGTAACCATGAACTAATGTGATCTAATTGATCCTTCGAAGACTATAAGTATAGTGCACAATCGATCAGTTTGGGTGTGCATTTTTTGGAGGTTAATCGTTCTGAATTCAGTACACCAGCAGAGATGTTTTTTTCAAGTTTCTTTAAATTTTTCTAGCATAGGTACTCAACAAATTGGTGGCAACCAGAGTCTATAGCGAGTTTGTTTCATCCATTGCACATCATCTTGTAGTTGTGATTGGTTCAATCATTGAGATATTCGACACCACAGTTATATATGTTTTTATCACTTAGAGAAAACCTTGGATGTAAGATAAAAACTCCAAGGTAACGTCTAACCAATCTTTTGAATTGAAATATATCCCTTTCAATTTGAAGGGGGATTCCTTCTATAACTCATTCAAATCTAACCTGTTATGTACTTAGAACAATGGTTAGATTTGATTAGATCATATAAAATTGGTTTGGAAAGGAAAGGTAAAACCATTTCGCATGGAATCTCGAATACAAAGATACTAGCTACATGTCGCATAAATCAGTCTAACAAAGGCAAGATAGTTGCAAGTTTCTTATACAAATCATTAATGAGAGATGGTAGGAGACAATAGAAGTAAACATCAAAAAACAGAGAAACCATGTGAATTTTGCAATTGATATTTAAGTTGAAAAACATATAGGAAATATGAAAAACCTGAAACAGAGCATTTACACAAAAAAAAATTCATAACCTTTATTCAAATTACTAAATATCAATGGATTCAATCTTTGATTAAGAAAGAGGAAAAGCACCATAAGAAACTGACTAGAAACCTTCAACGCATCAATCTCTGGAATGTGGTAATATTGCTTGCAGAAAGTTCAATTAATATCAAAATAATATACACCAGGTCTGATTTTCAAAAAAAAAAATTGAACCCTTCTTCATTATACAGAGCTTGTCTTTATAGAAAAGATCACAAACTAAAGCAAGTTTCTTGTTCGCACTTAATTAAAAATTTCTAAATATAAAAAAGTGTATATCTAATCCAAACTAAATACGTTACATTTGTTCCATCGTAAAACAAAAGAAATAATATTTTTGTATATGAAGATCATGCTTTTTTTAGATTCATGGTTGAATCTAAGCATCCCCAAGTCGAATTTGATGAGGTGGCTCTCCAACTAAAAGTTGATTAGCGTTTTTCTAAAAATAGAAAAAATTAATTTAGGCAAATTCCTAAAAAATAGGCTTAAAATATCAATTCAAATCTCTCAACCCGTGATATATGTGCAAAAACTAAAAGAAGCGTTCTTAATGGACCAGTTTCAACAAAAACCTCTTTATGTTTTCAAACATTCGTTTCCATATGTTCGTAAACCGCGCCTGAAATTACTGCCTTTTATAGGAAAAAACGGAGTTTTAACTAACCCTTATTACAAAAATGCGCAGTTACTCTGGTTGTCAGTACTTTAACCCTATCTTTTACAAATCGGCACTAACACTCTCATTTTCAGCACTTAAAAAATTATTGACTAAAATCATGATAACATATATACATATCAAAATATCATATGAGGATTGGAAACAATATTTTGCATAAAGCACATTTCATTTTACCTATCCAAATGGAAGAGAAACAAAAATCATATATTCTATGTGTATGGAGTGAATTTTATTGAGTTAGGTATTCCATATGCCAAGTTTTGGTTCAATCAATGTGTATGGAGCAATAGATCAGAGTGCATGTGTTGTAGCTATGGGTTATGGTATAGATTGATTTCCATACATGATGATATAGTGGTGTTGTGTGTATTGTTAGATACAGTGCAATGATGAGTTGAGTAATTGTTGGTGCACATAGCCTGAGAGACAGACAAAGAGATATCAGAGTATGGTGTTGGCAATGAGTTAGAACTTATATCTTACATACTTGTGCCATATGTTGTAACCTGGATACAACCACTGGTTGCACGAGGTCAGTGCTCAAGACATCCACAAAACTTGTTGAACACTTAATCCTCTAAGGGTTGGTGTGGCAGTTGAATAGTCTAAGGAAGTCCAAGAGCCTTGGAATACGATACCAAAGGTCATATGAAAGTACTATAAATGTATATCATTTGTTAATAATAGACACGCTCATGCTTATCATTCATCTTATGTTGCTTCCATGTATGTGTTTAACATGGTATCAAAGAGAGTTCCTTCCTGCCCTGCTCAAATTTGAATCGCTAGTTTTATGGTGTAGTGATTTTCGATGTTTCTCTATTTTGCGCCTAATTATCTCTTTGTTAGCTACTTCCTTGTGCTGTCTACAGTCTTGAAATAGAAAAACAAAGTAGCGCTGGTCTCTTGCATGATTTAATGATTCTTTGTCTCCTTGATTCCCAACCACCTCTGTTGCATGCGGTACTGACAAAATAAAAGGAAACGATCCCAACATTGGTTCATTCTTCAAGTCACCCACTCTGACCATTGAATTTCTATGAATTTTGAAGTTCAGGTGCAATGGTATTTCTAGTATGTACAGTGGTCAAAAATCCCATATGGAGAATCTCCTGTAATGTGTGTTTCCCTTGCCATTCTATTATACGTTGTCTGCCATTTTCCCTTTCCATTCTGCTATATGTTGACTGCCTTTTGTATTTGTTAGGTTATGCAATTCTGCAATAATATATAACATTGTCATAATGTTGTGTTAACGTTGTCCATTATATGATTGTTCCCTTCCCTATATTAGAGTTAATGTTGAACGGTTATGAATAGTCACACTGCGTTCTCCCGTCATTCGCACTGTCTGAGTGTTTCATCAGAGCTCTACTTTGGCAACTCAACTGTGGTTCTTTGCTTCATTAACTATATGGATTCAAGGGAAGATGCTGACAATCCAGACATTGGAATTCGGGGTTACTAGTCATGCCGCTCTACAAAATTGTTGTGTTTGATTATACCAATATCAAGGGGAAAATCTACCTCTTCTTTCTGATTTCTGGACTTCTGCATATGGGTTCTCACCCTCACCGATAAAGATTTTGTACCCAAAGAATTGTAGCCAACAGACATGAGGGTTCCGGTACATGTCAATCTAATCAGGAGGGATGAAGATTGTCTCATCCGAGATCCAACATATGTACCTTTTCAAGGTTTAGGCAGAATACTTGGTAGCTCCAGCTCATCATCTCCTGAGCTCAGTTCCCCTTCGACAGTACAGCCAACTACTGGTCGGCATTCATAAGGTCTCGCAATGGATGATTCTAAGCCATCTACATCTATTCAACTTCGCTTATCTGACGGGACATGCATGGTGGCTCACTTCAATCACCATCACACAATTGTTGATATACGGGCATTCATTGATGTTGTAAGGTCTAGAAGTGCTACAGCATATCAACTGCAAGCAAGGGGTTTCCCTCCAAATCCATTGAATGATCTGACATAGACCATAGAAGAAGCGGGGCTAATCAATTCTGTTGTAATACAGAAATTTTAGTTTGTTAGTCTCATTAAGGAAAACTTGAAGATTTTAACATAATGGCACATCCTGATTACTATCTTGGTTATTAAATCCTTGTAAAGTTTTTTTTTCTAAGTCAAAAGGGAAGTCTATCCCAAGAATGGCTATCTCTGGTGAAGTATGGTTCTTCTTCTTGGCCGTGTATAGAGGATTCAGATTTGTGTAGAGGATTCGGATCACTAGATCGATAGTATTCTCGAAGGATTTATTACTGAATTTTCAATTGACACATCGGTATCCTACAGTGAAGTTGAGCATCGATTTTTCAAGGGTCAAAGAGGTAAGTATTTAAATTCCATAAATCTCTAGATTAAGATGTTGTTGTGTGAAAAGGGCATATTATGCATGCAAGTGGATTGATGTTTAAAAGGAATAATACTGGATCTATGTAGAGTGGAAAGAGATTCAGAATAGACTACAATAATTTCATTGAAGTTATCTACAGTCCGTTATTGGGTGAATCAGAAAGCGAAGAAGAAAGGAGCAACCCTAGTATGCCTAGAGGTGCATCATTGTCAAATAATCAAGGCACTTCTAGGATTCGCCATCTGACAACTGCATCGCCACCTTCACCTCCACCTCCACTTCCCCCATTTAATATGGCTAATGCAGTAAAGATGCATATTTTTAAGGGTCAATGATCAGAGGATCCTAAGCAATTTTGGTTTATCATGGAAGTTGTAAGGAAAGTACAAAAGATCAATGATGAAGATATGAAGAAATATCAGCCTGTCACAGAGTTACAGGATAGAGCGTTGTCATGGTATATTAAGTACAATATAACAAACCCATCCACTTCTCTAGTTGAGATGAAGAAACCACTGAACGCAGAGTTCAAGAAACCAAAGTTGCAGTCCCAATGCATTACGGAGATAAAATAAATTAAGAAAGCAGTCAACAAGTCTGTCTGGGAATTAGATCAGAGACTAAAATGTTTTTTGGGACAAGTCAACTTTCATATCTCTAATGTGTTAGGATATTCCGACACATAGGAATAGTTAAGTTCAACTTGGTCTAGTATAGAGTTAGGTTAGCGTTAGGTAAAGTGTGTTTCTTTACCGTTGTACATTTTGTAACTTACAATCCGACCGTCACGATATGTAGTGATCCGACGGTTCATTCTCTCCTCGGTATTACCGACACTTGATCCGTGGCTTGACACCCGATTGGTCCATGAATTCTATTTAAAGCGCATGGAGGGTCATTTGTAGGTTAACCGTGCATGAGAGAAGCTTATGTAAATTTTCATTCTTTTATTAATAAATTGCCTGTAGTAGCCACGTTGGCGCAGGCCGTGGACTGTTTCCCTCTCTGAGGGTTTTAACCACGTCAAAATACTGGTGTATTGATCTGTGATCTGTTTGTGAGCCGTGTCCTTCTGGTGTTCTGTCTGAGGAACTTACCCTGTAAATTCCTACATGGTATCAGAGCTATTTGAGGGCCGCGTCCGTTGGTGATCCAAATCTGAAGCCGGTAGAACTGCATGCGGCTGTCGTTTTCTAGATCTACTGTTTCTGACTGTTTTCGGGCCGAGAGGACTGCTCTGTTGTGTTCGGAGCATCTGTTCCAGTGAGGAACCCCTTTCGTTTCACGCGAAAAGGTTTCCGGTAGCCCTATCTGCGTCATTTTTAAGATCTGGAGGTATACAGTCTTTATTTGCAGTTTACTGTTATTTTCTCTCTGCTTATTTCGGTTTCGGTTTATTTAGTTTTTTTTTAACCGGATCTATACCTTTCATTTCTGCGTATGCTCTTTGCCCTGCGACTCTGTGCGATCTGGGCAAATCAGAAACAGAAAGGAAGGATTTTTTTTTCATGCGTATGCTCTTTTCCCTGCACCTTAGTGTGATCTCGGAAAATCAGAAACATTGAGAAAAATATTTAGTTTTTCGGCTAAAGCTAACTTTGAGCCACAAGGTTCAATTTTTTTTAAATATTTAGTTTTTGGGTAAAGCTAACTTCGAGCCATAAGGTTCGTTTTTCTTGCATATCCGTGTTGGGTTTTGTGTTTTATGTTTTGTAGGGAAAAAGAGGTTTCTCAAGGCAAGCATGCAACCCAAACCCCCCCCGCCCTCTCTCTCTCTCTCTCAAATTTTTTGTATAGATCAATTGGTTCAAAGTTATTTTAAGAGAGTAGAGGTCTTGGGTTCAAATCTCCATTTTGTGGG
>APFE030056569.1:2880-26004 GCA_000404065.3 Pinus taeda | reverse complement strand
CATCTGTAGTATCCATGTTACGAGATCCTTGCCATCAAACTTCCTCATATCGATCTTTGGAACATGGTGGGTCTTCAATCCAACATTATAGTCTATGAAATCATTATTAACATTTCTTTGTTCTCGTCATGAGTTTCCTCTACTACCTTTTCGCCATTAGGAAATATTTCTTGTAGCAAATTTGTCAAACCTTCCATGTATTTCTTCAAATCTTCCATGTTGCCTTTCAGTTTTGCTTCTATACCGTCGATCTTAGCTTCCCTAACATTCTTAAAACCATACATCGTAGCTTCAATTACTTTTTGTGAGAGTGAAATTTGTTGCACTTGATCTCGTAATTTTGATATATCATGTTGCATTTCTTCCTCTTCTTCATGTGTCATAGTAGATATTTCGGGTTGCTTACTAGTTTTTTCCATTTTCTTTCTTCGTCTCAACAAATAATGATAATTATGCTTCACAATTCCCTTTGAATCACTTCAAACTACTTTCTCAAACAAAACTTATGCAAATTTAAAAAAAACTACACGCCTTTTTTTTCACTTTGTAGGAGCTCGATGTTGATTCTAATGTATATCTATAATTGCGGATCTCCAAGCTCTGACATTTTGTTCTGTGGTAGCCCTATGAGTCCTCTTTCCAACCCCACAAGTCTGATCTATATTGGATTCTCTAAGAAATATCTATTCCCAATCTCCCACGATGACCTAATTATAGACGGTTCAGTAGAGAGAACTTGTATGAAGTTCCACATGTCATTGTTTCGACCTTCGACCCTGAAAAATGATACCCAAGAAACTAAAATATGTCCTATTTCTATCCCTTTTTATGAAATTTGAAGTTGATGCTCAAACCAAAAGTTATGATGATTTTCCAAAGTTACCTGTTTGAGATTGAATTCTGGAGCCTACAAAAACCCTAACTTCCTTGGATCATATCTCCAAAAATATAGTGAGACAAGAGCTGAAATTCATACACGAGGTTCAACAAGATTTCAACTCAAATGGGTTTTAATTTTAGCTTCTGACGCTTCATAAAACAAGTTTATAGCGAAAATTCCATGATGACCTGTTTGAAGCAGCGAAACCCTAGAATCAAAAGCTTTGATACCAAATGTTATGCAACTAGCTCACAAAATAGAATAAGAGATAGATCAACGACTTCAAAATTAGACTCTTTGAGTGGGAACCTCATTTACATTGAACAAATGAATAATTCTTGGATGATACAAATGACAAAACCTCCTTTCTATAAATAGGAGTCTAAGGGGTCACAATATAATCAGAGCTGACATAACAATAATAATGTAAGGGCACAACAATAACCTTAAGGGGATACAATGACAATAATAATGGGGGAATACACTAGTATCATATGGACCTAAAATTTTTATTATTAATATCTTTTAAAGTGTTGCATATCAAATCTATTTTAAACATTAATAGAATTATAAATCTCTCACATACCTTGAATTAGAAGGCACCTATTAATAGAATAAGAATTGTCTCTCTTTCTATCTCTATATGTGTTTCATGTTAAAATATTTTAGTCAACAACTATATTAAAATATTTTATTTATAATGCATGTTAAACTTTTCTTTGTTACTAGTATTTTTAAATCTTATATATCGACTCCATATTGAGAATGAAATACATTTTATACAATAGTCATTTTTTCTTATTAACATGTTCTTGTTTTAAGTATTACATGTAAAATGAACATAGAATGATTACATAATATTATTTTGTATGAAGCAATAATATTATTTTTTGTCAATTTCATATTAAGTTATGAAGAAATTAATTTGTTGTTGTTGTTTATCAATTACTTTATCTCTTGATATAAAATTGATGTAAAATGAAGGTGGAAATTGGAATTTTTTATTTATGGCCGACATTAAAAAAAATTGCTCTTATTATTTTTATTTGTTAGTGTAAGTATTATTTTATTATTTTTAAATATAACGTTATGTGACAACATCTCCTCCATACTGAGTTGTAGAGCACCTCTCGACGCAATCATTGTTAATGTCATCATTAGGTCTCGAATATGTAATCACGAGTCATAATTCAGCCATGTGTGGGCTTACTGATGTATGTATGTCATTGATATTGCCTTGTATGAAGCCCTCTACTTTTATTGCATATCATTTGTTCACCATTTGTATGAAGTCATTGGTTAGTTTGTGGCCTCTCTCATGTGGAAACAAGGCATAAGTATTAGAAAAATTCTTGCGCAATAGCAAGACAAATATGTTTGCAGCCTATAGTAGCTCCACTATATGTTCGAGGAGAGCTTATTCCACAAAAAGTAAAGCATGGTGTTCGCAACAAATTATTTGGTCTCTCATTTATCTTTTTTAGGTTGATCTGATTTCATCAATAAAACCTTTATCTCATCCTTCCCTATGGGACTCAGCATGGTGTTTTCCAATGGTGATTGGGCCACCCTTTTCCCTTGATGTCAAAGGGGGGGAGTGACACAACCACTAGCAAAAACTAGAGAAGTGATCAGTCAACTTGTAGAGAATAACATTAGGTTAGTGGTTGAGGTTGTAGGTTGACATCAATTCCAAAGGGGGAGAATGTTGGAATTGAAGTCAAATACTGATGATGATGTCGCCGTTATTGATTTTTTTTGGTGGCTAAGGGTGCATTGTTGTTGTGGAAAGGTTGCAGGTTTGTCTCATGTGATGATGTGGCTAGAAAAAATATTATTTATCTAGTCATTTTAAGTCCTTGTATGGAATAAGTTTAATGTTTTTTATCTTGTGGTTAACCTCTCCATTGATTCGTGGCTTGACTCAATCCTTCATGGTATAAACACAAATATTATTAAAGTCATGGCTTGCTGTTGAAAATGTAAATGCAGTTGTTACTTGATTCAGTCCAAGAAAGTATAAATGCATTAATAATAAATGGAAATGGTCCAACAAGTTGTACATTGCACATTGAAAATAAATAAAAATGGTCCAAGAGGTTTCACATTGTTTTGGTCCATTTATTAGAGTATGGGCCACAATGGTCAAATATTTTTCTATGAAATAATATGGTCCGAGTTTAGTCATTTAAACGTGTTCCGAGGTCATATTTAAATACCATCAAATATTACCAATGGCTCTTTCCCATGGTAACCATGAACTAATGTGATCTAATTGATCCTTCGAAGACTATAAGTATAGTGCACAATCGATCAGTTTGGGTGTGCATTTTTTGGAGGTTAATCGTTCTGAATTCAGTACACCAGCAGAGATGTTTTTTTCAAGTTTCTTTAAATTTTTCTAGCATAGGTACTCAACAAATTGGTGGCAACCAGAGTCTATAGCGAGTTTGTTTCATCCATTGCACATCATCTTGTAGTTGTGATTGGTTCAATCATTGAGATATTCGACACCACAGTTATATATGTTTTTATCACTTAGAGAAAACCTTGGATGTAAGATAAAAACTCCAAGGTAACGTCTAACCAATCTTTTGAATTGAAATATATCCCTTTCAATTTGAAGGGGGATTCCTTCTATAACTCATTCAAATCTAACCTGTTATGTACTTAGAACAATGGTTAGATTTGATTAGATCATATAAAATTGGTTTGGAAAGGAAAGGTAAAACCATTTCGCATGGAATCTCGAATACAAAGATACTAGCTACATGTCGCATAAATCAGTCTAACAAAGGCAAGATAGTTGCAAGTTTCTTATACAAATCATTAATGAGAGATGGTAGGAGACAATAGAAGTAAACATCAAAAAACAGAGAAACCATGTGAATTTTGCAATTGATATTTAAGTTGAAAAACATATAGGAAATATGAAAAACCTGAAACAGAGCATTTACACAAAAAAAAATTCATAACCTTTATTCAAATTACTAAATATCAATGGATTCAATCTTTGATTAAGAAAGAGGAAAAGCACCATAAGAAACTGACTAGAAACCTTCAACGCATCAATCTCTGGAATGTGGTAATATTGCTTGCAGAAAGTTCAATTAATATCAAAATAATATACACCAGGTCTGATTTTCAAAAAAAAAAATTGAACCCTTCTTCATTATACAGAGCTTGTCTTTATAGAAAAGATCACAAACTAAAGCAAGTTTCTTGTTCGCACTTAATTAAAAATTTCTAAATATAAAAAAGTGTATATCTAATCCAAACTAAATACGTTACATTTGTTCCATCGTAAAACAAAAGAAATAATATTTTTGTATATGAAGATCATGCTTTTTTTAGATTCATGGTTGAATCTAAGCATCCCCAAGTCGAATTTGATGAGGTGGCTCTCCAACTAAAAGTTGATTAGCGTTTTTCTAAAAATAGAAAAAATTAATTTAGGCAAATTCCTAAAAAATAGGCTTAAAATATCAATTCAAATCTCTCAACCCGTGATATATGTGCAAAAACTAAAAGAAGCGTTCTTAATGGACCAGTTTCAACAAAAACCTCTTTATGTTTTCAAACATTCGTTTCCATATGTTCGTAAACCGCGCCTGAAATTACTGCCTTTTATAGGAAAAAACGGAGTTTTAACTAACCCTTATTACAAAAATGCGCAGTTACTCTGGTTGTCAGTACTTTAACCCTATCTTTTACAAATCGGCACTAACACTCTCATTTTCAGCACTTAAAAAATTATTGACTAAAATCATGATAACATATATACATATCAAAATATCATATGAGGATTGGAAACAATATTTTGCATAAAGCACATTTCATTTTACCTATCCAAATGGAAGAGAAACAAAAATCATATATTCTATGTGTATGGAGTGAATTTTATTGAGTTAGGTATTCCATATGCCAAGTTTTGGTTCAATCAATGTGTATGGAGCAATAGATCAGAGTGCATGTGTTGTAGCTATGGGTTATGGTATAGATTGATTTCCATACATGATGATATAGTGGTGTTGTGTGTATTGTTAGATACAGTGCAATGATGAGTTGAGTAATTGTTGGTGCACATAGCCTGAGAGACAGACAAAGAGATATCAGAGTATGGTGTTGGCAATGAGTTAGAACTTATATCTTACATACTTGTGCCATATGTTGTAACCTGGATACAACCACTGGTTGCACGAGGTCAGTGCTCAAGACATCCACAAAACTTGTTGAACACTTAATCCTCTAAGGGTTGGTGTGGCAGTTGAATAGTCTAAGGAAGTCCAAGAGCCTTGGAATACGATACCAAAGGTCATATGAAAGTACTATAAATGTATATCATTTGTTAATAATAGACACGCTCATGCTTATCATTCATCTTATGTTGCTTCCATGTATGTGTTTAACATGGTATCAAAGAGAGTTCCTTCCTGCCCTGCTCAAATTTGAATCGCTAGTTTTATGGTGTAGTGATTTTCGATGTTTCTCTATTTTGCGCCTAATTATCTCTTTGTTAGCTACTTCCTTGTGCTGTCTACAGTCTTGAAATAGAAAAACAAAGTAGCGCTGGTCTCTTGCATGATTTAATGATTCTTTGTCTCCTTGATTCCCAACCACCTCTGTTGCATGCGGTACTGACAAAATAAAAGGAAACGATCCCAACATTGGTTCATTCTTCAAGTCACCCACTCTGACCATTGAATTTCTATGAATTTTGAAGTTCAGGTGCAATGGTATTTCTAGTATGTACAGTGGTCAAAAATCCCATATGGAGAATCTCCTGTAATGTGTGTTTCCCTTGCCATTCTATTATACGTTGTCTGCCATTTTCCCTTTCCATTCTGCTATATGTTGACTGCCTTTTGTATTTGTTAGGTTATGCAATTCTGCAATAATATATAACATTGTCATAATGTTGTGTTAACGTTGTCCATTATATGATTGTTCCCTTCCCTATATTAGAGTTAATGTTGAACGGTTATGAATAGTCACACTGCGTTCTCCCGTCATTCGCACTGTCTGAGTGTTTCATCAGAGCTCTACTTTGGCAACTCAACTGTGGTTCTTTGCTTCATTAACTATATGGATTCAAGGGAAGATGCTGACAATCCAGACATTGGAATTCGGGGTTACTAGTCATGCCGCTCTACAAAATTGTTGTGTTTGATTATACCAATATCAAGGGGAAAATCTACCTCTTCTTTCTGATTTCTGGACTTCTGCATATGGGTTCTCACCCTCACCGATAAAGATTTTGTACCCAAAGAATTGTAGCCAACAGACATGAGGGTTCCGGTACATGTCAATCTAATCAGGAGGGATGAAGATTGTCTCATCCGAGATCCAACATATGTACCTTTTCAAGGTTTAGGCAGAATACTTGGTAGCTCCAGCTCATCATCTCCTGAGCTCAGTTCCCCTTCGACAGTACAGCCAACTACTGGTCGGCATTCATAAGGTCTCGCAATGGATGATTCTAAGCCATCTACATCTATTCAACTTCGCTTATCTGACGGGACATGCATGGTGGCTCACTTCAATCACCATCACACAATTGTTGATATACGGGCATTCATTGATGTTGTAAGGTCTAGAAGTGCTACAGCATATCAACTGCAAGCAAGGGGTTTCCCTCCAAATCCATTGAATGATCTGACATAGACCATAGAAGAAGCGGGGCTAATCAATTCTGTTGTAATACAGAAATTTTAGTTTGTTAGTCTCATTAAGGAAAACTTGAAGATTTTAACATAATGGCACATCCTGATTACTATCTTGGTTATTAAATCCTTGTAAAGTTTTTTTTTCTAAGTCAAAAGGGAAGTCTATCCCAAGAATGGCTATCTCTGGTGAAGTATGGTTCTTCTTCTTGGCCGTGTATAGAGGATTCAGATTTGTGTAGAGGATTCGGATCACTAGATCGATAGTATTCTCGAAGGATTTATTACTGAATTTTCAATTGACACATCGGTATCCTACAGTGAAGTTGAGCATCGATTTTTCAAGGGTCAAAGAGGTAAGTATTTAAATTCCATAAATCTCTAGATTAAGATGTTGTTGTGTGAAAAGGGCATATTATGCATGCAAGTGGATTGATGTTTAAAAGGAATAATACTGGATCTATGTAGAGTGGAAAGAGATTCAGAATAGACTACAATAATTTCATTGAAGTTATCTACAGTCCGTTATTGGGTGAATCAGAAAGCGAAGAAGAAAGGAGCAACCCTAGTATGCCTAGAGGTGCATCATTGTCAAATAATCAAGGCACTTCTAGGATTCGCCATCTGACAACTGCATCGCCACCTTCACCTCCACCTCCACTTCCCCCATTTAATATGGCTAATGCAGTAAAGATGCATATTTTTAAGGGTCAATGATCAGAGGATCCTAAGCAATTTTGGTTTATCATGGAAGTTGTAAGGAAAGTACAAAAGATCAATGATGAAGATATGAAGAAATATCAGCCTGTCACAGAGTTACAGGATAGAGCGTTGTCATGGTATATTAAGTACAATATAACAAACCCATCCACTTCTCTAGTTGAGATGAAGAAACCACTGAACGCAGAGTTCAAGAAACCAAAGTTGCAGTCCCAATGCATTACGGAGATAAAATAAATTAAGAAAGCAGTCAACAAGTCTGTCTGGGAATTAGATCAGAGACTAAAATGTTTTTTGGGACAAGTCAACTTTCATATCTCTAATGAGAAACACAAAGAGTGGTATATAGCTTCGGTATTACCGCTATCGCAGCAAAAGATCGCATCACAAGCTGAGGCATTAGAAATTGTGATGAAGCTAGAATCATCGCCGATACAAGATACTCACATAGGAGTTCAATAGATACATATCTAGCTAGAAATATTACAAATGGAGCTACAAGATTTAAAGAATGGAAAAGAAGTTCGGCCTGATACGCGTTCAGGTGTTTGGTGAATCAAGTGTAAAGTGGAAGGTCAATATAAGGACCAATGTCTTATCTATCCCAATTATTTAGTTTTTGGAGGTCCTAATCCTCTCAAACCATAACCTAGTGCGCGACCAAGTACCAGATCGAGTGTCTGGTGTAGTATTTTCCAAGTTGCAGGCCAGCACTCAACTGACCACTGTTATTTGTTATCCCCAAAGCAGTTATTTTGTAACATCTTACAGTCAGTAGGACATGACAAAATAAATTGTTGCCACTATGATTTGATGATAGAAAAAACTGCGCGTACAGAATGCCTGTTGAAGGTCGCACGCAGGAAGAGAATGGTTCACTTATGGCCCGCGGAGGATTTCAGGATCGAGGACACGGTTGAGGAGGGGGCGTTAGGTGAGGTTGGGGTCAGATTATATGTTATAACTGCAGCGAAGCTGGACATTTTTAGCGGTACTGTCAGAACCCCACTACCCCTTCCTATAAGTATTGTAGGCAATTTGACCATGTGATAGAGGATTGTCCTATTTTGATGGCTAAGATGCAGGAAAAGAAGAATCAGCAGCCTGCACAAAACTTCCAAATGATAATTTCTAAACCATGAAGATGATCCAAGTGTTAACATAGTGAAACGAAGTGGTGCAGCTACAGGAGAAGATAAAACAAAAAGGAAGAAGCTTATGGCAGATACATGGGTCAGGAGGGCTGGAGAAAATAGTATCGAGTTCAATATGCAGAGGGAGAAAGAAACCTTCATGGAGGCAAAGAAGATTTTCATGGACCCAGGAGCTTCCTCATCAAATACGTGGATGCAACTAGTACCATGGAAGGATAATCCTCAAGTGGTTACTGCGATGGAGAACCCTGATCCGACCATTCTGAAGTCCTTTCTGTAGACCTGTACGAATTTGTTAAGGAATCAAAAGCAGTGGAATGATTGCAATAACTAATTGACAACTATACCAGTAAAGAGAAGCCACGGACTAAACAACGCGCAGTAAACAAAGTCAACAAAAATAGAAAAGAATTGGCCGAGTAATGCGATTAACTATGCAGATTAGCGAATTCGAAATAAATCAAGTAAATCTAGACTTGGGATTGAATGTGAATGTATTACCGAAGTAAACTTGGGAGCATATGGGGCAACCAAAGCTATAATGTTCATTGATTCAGTTGCACATGGTCAATTAGCAAAAAATTATCTCGATGGGTCGATTACAGGGCGTTGTTGTGGACATTGAAGGAGCAAGTGTGATGGCGGATTTTGAAGTCATTCAGATTGTCAACGAGATTAATCCATATTTGGATTTACTTGGAATTGATTGGGATTTTGATATGGATTCCATAATCAATCTGAAAAGGAAAAGTATGGTATTCGAGAAGAATGGTACCAGGTTCGTTGTTCCTTTGGACCCCTATGAAGGAGCACGGTATACAGAACCTGTCCGTGACGAATATGGTGATGAATATATTGACCATATATATAAGTTAACTGCGTAGGAAAAGGATTGGATTAACCCCACCACAGATGGGAGGATAAGCTAGGAAAACAATAGTTCATGTGTCTCGGACTCTGATGACAAATTGGAGAATTTGCAGAACCGGTTGCACGAGGTTTCTACTCTGCGCTGTAATAGACTTACCAAATCTCTTCAATAAGTCTCAACGGAGGTATGTAATTTACCCTACTATGATGGGCTAGGTTATTTCATCTTATTTCTTTATGAGTTTGAAAGGGATGTACTAGAAGAACAACGATTCCATGCCTTGGATATAGCTTTGAGGGCTACACTTGCACAATGGTGGGGCACACATAAAGATAATATAGGAGATTGGAAGGAGTATCACCGAATGATGAGGCTCAAGTTAGGGGCATGCAAACACAAGGCTTGTAGAGAAGTACAATGGTAAGGATGACCCCCGAGAACACTTTTCCTGTTGGACTATGGCATGGGGCGAAGAACCTTGACTAGAATCGGTATTTATGTTTCTCCACACTTTGGATGTGAGACTGATGAATTGGTATCTCGAAACAGAGGTTCGCCATGGAACCGCTGACTCGTATGGTGTGAAGGAAAGCTTCATATTGACCTTTAGCTTTTAAGATGGTTTTTAGTGTATTGATGATGCCCTTCAGGAAATTAGAGCAGTAATTTTTTGGACACCAAATGAACCAACGACTTGGGTATAGCCCGATTGGAACGCGCAATTGCAGCATGTAATTGAATGTTATAATATAACCACAGAAGAAGGCGAGGATGATCCACGCAAAATTAACATCCCTGAATCAAAAGGATAGCGCGAGGATGTGGGACTAGAAGTTGAGATACCTAACATAACACAGCTTGTTAAGATGAAGCAAGTCAATATAGGCTTAGGTATGGTGTACGCGCTGCAAAAATTCAGGAATTACTTATTAGGCGTGCACTTCAAGATGTTCATGGACCATTCTGCATTGAATTACTTGGTGAACAACTTGTGGGGGGGGGGGGGGGGGGTCTACAAGTGGTTGTTTTTGTTCCAAGCGTACAATTTTGAGGTCATAGTTAAGCCAAGACGATTGAATGTTGGGCCAGATCATCTGTCCAAAATTGAGACTAGCGAGAAACCAACATTGAAGAAGTATTTCCCGATGCACATCTCTTTGCATTAAGCGTTGCTGATGATCACTTCACCGAGAGAATTTGCTATTTGTCTACCAAAGTAGCCACTGAGGAGTATACAACTCAACAGAAGAAAGAACTTGTATGCAAAGTTGCAGATTTTTCTCTGATTGTCGAACATTTGTATAAAATAGGCCCCGATGAGATATTGCGTAGATATGTCCTTGAGCACGAAAGACACGGTACTTTGGTAGAATCACATGGTGGTGTCATGGGAGGACACTATGCAGGAAAAGCCACTGCTTAGAATATTTTAAGACCGGGACTATGGTGGTCCACAGTACACAAGGATTCCAAAGAATATTGTAGTGCTTGTGATGTCTGCCAGAGGACCGGAAGACCATCGAGAAGGGATGAGTTGTCATTAAATCCAAAAGTCACCTTGAATTCCTTTGATATGTGGGTGATAGACTTTGTTGGGAAGATCAATTCGCTGAGAAGGAAGATTGGTGTGTGATACATTATTACTGCGACGGATTATCTCACAAAGTGCGCTTAAGCACAACCAATAAAGGATTGAAGTGCAGACATTGTTCTGCACTTCATCTTTTAATATATCTTGTCAAGATTTGGGTGTCCAAATATCTTGATAAGTGACCGAGGATCGCACTTTCTACACAACGCTATTGAAGCATTAATGGAGGAGTTTCAGGTACATCATCAGAAGAGCATGCCTTATCATCCTCAAGCGAATGGCACAGTTGAGGCTTTCAACAAAATTTTAAAGAATGCTCTGACTAAGGTATGCAACGTCAATAGAAATGATTGGGATGTGTGCATACCAACAGTTTTATGGGCATATAGGACTACCTGCAATAAGTTGACAGGACAAACTCTGTTTAGATTGGCTTATGGACAAGAAATTGTAATGCCTGTGGAATACATAGTAACCAGTCTTCGGATTGTAGTCGTTATAGATATGGAAGATAGCAACATTATGTAGGAGAGATTGGAACAACTACTCAAGCTGGAAGAAGATTGCTTTCTTGTAGGATTTCACCAACAAGTATAGAAAGCTCGAGAAAAGGCATGGCACAATTGGCATATTAAGCAAAGAACTTTTAAGAATGGAGACTTGGTTCTATTGTACGATTGTAAGTTCGCAAAGTTCCCTGGTAAGTTCAGGATGCATTAGCTAGGACCATATGTTATCAAGGATATCTCATATGGTGGCGCAGTTCAGCTCGTGAAGCTAAATGGAGAATTATTTTATGGACGAGTAAATGGTAGTAGATTGAAAATCTATAGGGACGATTACATCCTTGGGATTACACAATGAATATATGGATGAAGGAAAGTCTTAGTGCTACAGGCAGTTGGAAGGAAGCATGGGACTATAAAGTACTCTTCCAAAGAAGGACTTTGTCGAAGAGGGAGGGTTATGCGGTATTCAGGAGGATGGCACAGATGGAGGAAGTTGTGATGAAGAAGGGGTAACTACACTGTAAGGAAGGGTCTAATGTTGTTCGTCCAGAATATGACCGTTGGGGTTACTACAGTTGATTTGACATGGAAATTGTCGTTAAAAGGAGCAGGGGGAACACATTTAAGGAGCATATCTGGGAAATTCTGCTACCAAATTCACATTTATGAGAAGGATATGAAGGAGATTGAGGATTTTGAATTTGAAAAACTTTATAAATATGGCACCCCGCTCCACATTCAGAAAATTTTCTTGTTGATAATTTGAAGTTTGATTTTTTGCCTAAGTGTGAGTCAAGCATTATGTTGCATGTCTGGTTGGAATTGGGAGGAGATTGAGCAAGATTTTATTAGACGAGGGCTAGGATCCATTATGACTTCTACACCTCCAGCGCATGCCACTGCACCAAGATCGTCGAGGACAAAGCCTATTGTTGCAGCAACAGCAGCCAAGAAGCAGAAGAAGCCACAAAAGCCTCTAGTTAGGAATTCACCAAGGAAAATCCCCACAGAACAACAAACTAAGGAGATAATGGATAAGCTAAAGCAACCGATGGAGCCTCATGAAGAAATATAGGTTATACCTTGGATGGTGGTCTACAAAGCGTCCCTTGTAAGGCCAAACCATGATCCTATTCTTGTTGTTTGAGTGCTTCTCGACTTTTACTAGCCTCCAATCTTCCATGTCATTTATTTTCCTCTATCATACATTGAGTGAACCATTGTGTTTTGTTTTATTGAATTTCCCATTGGTGGGTTTCTTTATGAATGACGTTGAAATCATATAATTCCTCTTTATCCCTCCATTATCAAAGATAAGTTTTCAAATAAATAAAAGCATATGTGTTGGTGATGATATCAACTAAAATAGTATTTATTATCTATTGGACCTGAGTAGGATTTTCAATAGAATATTTTTTAGTTCTTAAGGTATGAAATTTTAGTATGGGGTACTTATTGTTTAGTGGAATCCAAAAGGATATTTAGATTGGTTTGTTATCTAGGACCCATGCTTGTATGCAACTCTAAGTAGCTTACCACTGAGCTTCTTGTTTTATGATTTTAGCCATTTTTTTCCCATACTAACTCAATTTATGTTGGTTTATGTAGCCAACAATGTTCTACAAAATTAAGGAATGGTGATATGCTTACCCTTTCATTTGTTCACATTGGAGGCCCTTTTTACATGCTTTATTTTTCCAATATGTGGATGGACAGATTCCTCAGCACAATCCCCTACCATTTATGTAGCATACTTTGTTGTGGTGTCTTCAGCATAAACTTGTTTATGTAGCTTTGGTGTTTTCCAATTTCAAGGTATAAGTTCTCTCTTTGTCCCTTCCTGCAGCCATGCTCCTAGTTATTCTCTTTGTGGGTGGAAGCTGAGGTGGTTTATCATTATGTGGCCAACTACTATGACTTCTTTGACGAGAAACCCTAATTCTAACCAGCAATTACCCTTCTTCAATAGGTTCAATCTAAGATGGATATATATTAACAAACACATCCCATGAAACCATAGGCTAATTTAATCTTGTGTTAATTAGTCGTTTGATAGAGCCATGATGGTACAAACTTATCTCAAGGGTTCTACCTATTTGAATAGTAACAGATATTTTAGTAAGACCTTTCCAAAGAAAATAGAGAAAATTAATGAAATCATGGCTCTTTAGAGGCATGAGCAATCAAAAATGATAGTGACACAACAGACTATATCACCCTTCACAAGTTAAATGTTTTTGGATAGAAAATGCAACTTCTTTCCAAGTGAAAAGAAAGAATTTGTGTAGTACTCCCCTCTTACAGTGGTTTATCATTACATCTATGAATGAATTTCTACCATGAATTGTTGTCCATTTCCTTGCTTTTAAACCATCGTTCCCCCAAGCAATAGACTCTTCTAAGATAAGAAGAGTCTATTGGCCTAAGCAATAGCCTCTTCTAATGTAAGAATAGACAACCCCCATATGCAAGCAATTTTCCCATCAAATGTTTGGGTGAACTCTACTGGCACTTATCAGTCAAACCCCTTGAGACATTCAAAATACACAAGCCACCCTACACTGGGAAAAAATAACATGACTACAATTTTTGATTCTGTAAATCATGTACCAATTGATTCATATCGATTTGTGTCGTCTCCCATGGTTTCAAAATTTGCACAGAAGCAACTAGAGAGTATTAACAAAGTATTGCTAACCAACAATGCTCTTTAGTCTATGCAATTCAGAGAGAAAATAATTTCAATGGGAATACATATGAGAGTAGAAGAAACAACGTTAGGTATGGGGATCAAATTGAGTGGAGATGATAATCAATAATGGAGATAGTGACAAGCATATAATATCGTAAAGGTAATTATGACCAAGATCTTCAATGTAGAATTGCATATAAAGGACAACAATGCACTACCAATCATTATAATCTAGCAAGTCCAAGGACATTGGCTAGAGGTGTGAAAAATAGTGGCATTTAAGGTTAGTCATTGATCTTGTAGCACTTGTACTTGCCAATGGGAAACTGGGTGGTCACTCTAATATTAAGAAGGAATTCATAGAGCATGTATGTTGAGATACAATGGATATAGGTTAAAAACCTATTATGGAAACAATAATTGATTCCAATCTTGTTGATGATGGGAGTGTTAGAGTGTAATAGGACAAAATTAGTTGATTCTTTCAAAGAGAGGAAGTTGACATTGATAATCATTATTACACCAATTACCAAATAATTATCTCTAAAAGAGGGGTTTGACATGGGAAATATGTTATGTTTACAACTTTACAGTTTGCTAGAAACCTTATGTTGGTTGTTCCTATGAGCTTGATGTTTTAGGATGGATGACATTTGTGCAGATATTTATCTATGATTTTGGAAAATCTGATCCACTTGTACTAGTCATGTTTGGAAATGTGATCTTTGTATGGAGTTTTGAATAGCTCATGATGTGAGAATTTAAAAATTTTCACCTATGACATTGATATGAAAGATGTTAGATTTTGGTAGGTCGTTGATAATACATGGTTATGTTCTTTCAAATTAGTTTGTCTTCAATCCCGTGGAAAAGGGCAGGTTCAAGATGTTGTGATAGTATCTTGTAATTTTCAATGTAGTAATACTTCTATTACAGGATTTACATTCCAATGTATAAGAAGACTATGGTGAGAAAAGAAAATGTTTAATGAGAAGGTCTAGTCCCCTAGATCATAGTGACCTTCAATAATTGAATGAAATGAGAACATTGTTGTTCCAAAGTCTTGTTAGAATATTATATACTATAGAGCAATGGAACACATAAAATATATTGTAGAAATATAAACACATAAAACGCAAAAAACAAGAGGGACACAGATATACGTGGTTCACCCAATTTGGGCTACCTCCATAGAGAAACAGTCAGTCCTTCCTTTTATATTATCCAGCAAAATGAAGAGATACAACCTACAGCAGATTCGTTGTAATTCCATCTTCGCTCTCAATCTCCTCTCTCTTCTCCACTCAGAATACACCCATCTACATAGACGCAATACAATTCCCTCATATATAGCGAGGGGTTGACTTCTAGGGAAAAAAACCCTAAATTAAACATAACTTCTACCATCAAACTTTTGCCTAATGAATAGCCTAGATTGACTATGACATTACAACATTTTACAAGGAAATTTTACATCTATTTTTAGCTTCGGGGGCGCTTCCCACAGAGCCCCGCCAGGGGGGCTCTGCTCCCCCACCCCCCCCGACCCTTGACCCCCCTGGCGGCGCACATTTACAGGTGGTGTTTCTGCCACATTACGAACTGGGGTCCAATGCAATGATACCTCTAAATAAAGAAGATAATCAGGCTCCACACCCAACAATCCCCCACTTGGAGACTGATTATAATAACTCCACTGCTGCTTCATTTGTTGGACAATGACTCCACTTTGGACCTAGTTTTTTCTCATCTTCATCATCATACTTGAGGACCAATTGAAACTGAGAAGAATCTCAGTTTCTCCCTGGTTACAACTTTTATTTACATATCTGAAGGATTAGGGCTAGTGTATATCTTTTCTAGCTTCAACTGTCCATCTTTCAACACTAACCATATGGTACTTGAGTTGTATATGTTTTGTCTTGGAATGAAATGCAGAGTTCTTTGCAAGATGTATGGCACTCTAGTTGTCACTGTATAACCTGCCCAACTCCTGATTCTTACCCAATTCATCTAAAAACCTTTGTAACCAAATCATTTCTTTGCAAGCCTCTATAGCAGCGACATACTCTGCTTTCGTCGTTGAGAATGCAACAACACTTTTCAGTTTTGAAACCCAACTGAAAGTTGTTCCACCTACAGTAAACACATACCCTATGGTGATCCTACTGTTATCTCTGTCATCCGCCATATCTGCATCAACATATCCCTGTTTGAGCCACCAAAGCATAATGCTTGATTTGTGGTACCTCTCAAATACCTGAGAATCCACTTCACCACCATCCAATGTTATTTTCCTGGATTGTTCATGTACCTACTTACAACTCCCACTGCATGTGCCATATGAGGCCTTGTGCACACCATTGCATACATAAGCTTCCAATTGTTGATTCATATGGAACTTTAGACATATAATCCATTTTTCCTGAGACTTGGGACACACCTCCTTACTTAGTTTGAAATGACTAGCCAAAGGTATACTAACTGGTTTTGCATTATGCATATGAAATCTTTTCAACGCCTTTTATATGTACTCAATCTGAGACAATGTTAATTTTCGATTCTTCCTATCTCTAGTTATTCTCATACCAAGGATTTGTTTTGCAGCACTCAAATCCTTCGTTGCAAATGAGTTTTCCAATTTTCTTTTGAGAACATTTATTTCGTACATGTTAGAACCTGCAACAAGCATGTCATCTACATACAATAACAGTATAATATAGCTTCCATCGTTTTTCCTTTTCAAATAAACACAATGATCAGAGTGACATCTAGTATAACCTTGTTCGGACATAAACCTGTCAAATCCTAGATACCACTGCCTTGGAGCTTGTTTTAAGCCATACAATCTCTTCTTCAACCTGCAAACTACTTTCTCCTTCCCTTTTACCTCATATCAGTGTGGCTGCCGCATATATATCTCTTCCTTCAAATCCCCATGGAGAAAATTTGTCTTTACATCTAATTGCTCAAGATGAAAATCTTCAGCTGCTACTAGACTTAAAATTGTTCTCATTGAATTCATTTTAACAAGAGGAGAAAATATCTTATCAAAGTCTATACCCTTTTTTTGTGCAAACCCCTTCACTACAAGTCTAGCTTTATACATTTTTCTACCTCCATCTTCTTCCTTCAACCTGTAACCCCATTTATTCTGCAACGATGTTTTACCTGCAAGCAACCTGACTAAGTCCCAATTCTAGTTATGTACTAAGGATTCCATCTCTTCATTCATGTCTTTCTCCCACTTCTTTCTAGTTTCTACCTGCACTGCTTCTTCATAACATTCTGGTTCATCAGAATCAATCAATAATACATAACATAATGAAGGAGAGTATCATTCGAGGGGTCTACTTATCCTGGTAGATCTTCTAACACCACTTCCAGGTGTTTGAGGTGCTTGTTGCTGTTGTGGTCGATGTTGTTTTTCTGGCTGTTGATCATTATGATTTTCAGGCACCTTCACTTTTTTTGTGATCTCATCAAGCACTGTGTATTCTTTGTTTTCTTTTTCCTGTTTCTTTTCCTACATATGATCCTTATAAAAAACCTTTTCATTGAATATGGCATCTCTGCTCCTAATGATTTTTTGTTTTTCATAATCTTAAAAGCGATAACCAAAATCATTAACACCATATTCAATAAAGGTACATTTCTTTGATTTTTCCTCAAGCTTTGTTCTATTTTCTTTATTAATGTGGACAAAGGCTTCACAACCAAAAGTCTTTAAAATGAGTAGTTTACCTTTTTACCTATCCATGCCTCCTCTAGAATACCACCATCCAAGGAACTTGAAGGCCCTCTATTTATTAGATAAACAACAGTATCTACAACATCTTCCCAAAATTGTAAAGGCGATCCTGCATGCAATCTCATGCACCTTGCACACTCCATGATTGTCTTGTTCATCCTTTCTGACACACCATTTTCTTGTGGTGTTCCTGGAACTATATTCTCTTTGCAAGTTCCATTCTCTAAACAGTACCTATCAAACTCTTTGCTGCAATATTCACCTTCATTGTCTAATCTGAGGCACTTCAACATTTTTCCTATCTCATTTTCAACCAAAGTTTTCCATTTCTTAAAAGTATCAAATACATCAAATTTATTTCGAATATAATAAATCCAGGTTTTTCAGGTTGTATCATCAATACAAGTAACATAATAACGAGAGCCACAGAGAGATGATACCTGAGCAAGTCCCCATACATCTATATGCACAAGCTCTAATTTTTCACTCTTCTTTTCTTTCCCAACTCTGAGGAATCTGACTCTCTTTTGTTTTCCATAAACACAATTCTCACAGAGTTCAAATCAACATGCTTCAAACCGAGCAACAAATTTCTTGAGTGAAGAATCTGCATCCCCTTCTCACTCATGTGCCCAAGCCTATGATTCCACAATGTCGTATCTTCTCCTATAGAGGTTAAAGCATTAACAGAATTAGAAATACCATTGCATAAATACAATGTACCAACCTTTTCTCGTTTTGCTATTACTAGGGCTCCTTTAGTGATCTTTCAGGGTTTATCTGTAAAATTAGTCACACAGCCTTCACCTCTCAACTGCCTTGTTGAAATTAGATTTTTCTTCAGATCTGGAACATGTCTTACCTCCTTCAAAAGCCATTAATTTCCATTCTTCTATTTTATGAAAATTGTACCAATTCCAATGGTTTTCCAGGGTTTATCATCACCCAATCGAATCTGTCCAGAATACCCTTGAACATAATCATGAAAATGTTTCCTATCAGGTGTGGCATGGAATGAGGCCCCTGAATCTACCACCCAAGCATCAATAATATTTTCTAATGAAAGAATCAAATCATTTTACAACACATCACCTATCACATTCGCTTCATGATTTTTTTCATGTTGTGTGTCTCCTTCTTTTCCCTACCGAGACTTGTAGTCTTTCTTCAGGTGTCCTTTCTTCCCACATTTCCAGCACACTATCCCCGACTGGACTTGGATTTTCTTTTCCTTGACTTACTATGATATCCTGGGCTATTTCCTCTTTCCATTTTTCTTCCCCTAGTCTCTGCAGTCAAAGCATTACCTGATCTCTCACCGGAGCTTTTCCGTCGCATTTCCTCACTAAGGATTGCACCGACAACATCATCAAACTTTAAAGTACTAGATCTAAAGACAGAGTTACTAATGGCTATAACTAAACCATTCCAACTTTCTGTAAATGAGCGTAGAAATAACATAGCCCTAACTTCATCATCAAAAGTTACTGCAACAGAACTTAACTCACTGGTAACTATATTAAATTCATTTAAATGATCAACAACAGATCCACCTTCTGACATCTTCATTTTAAATAAATGCTTCATAAGAAATATCTTATTTGAGGTCGAGGTTTTTTCATATAATTTGGCCAATGTGTAGAATTTCCACTATAGATCAACAGATTATGCAATAGACTAAAGCAAAATACAAGATCTACTTCTACAACAAACTTTGCGGAAGTTTAATCGAATATAAGAAAGATTAATAGAACACATATAACTGATAAGGAGAAATAAATCACACATAACACAGAAGAAATAACCCGGGGAAAGCCTCAGCCTGAAACCCCAACTATGTATTATCATACAAGTGGAAATATAGTCCGGATTACAAAAATAATTGGCTCACAAGCTATCATGCTCTCTCTGCAATCCCTCTGTTACTCATAGATCATCAAAGGCCTCTCTCAAACCTTCTCCCCTGCCCTCCAAGCCTCCTATTTCTTTGCGCAATTTTCCTTGGGGTCCAGTGCAGCCACTTATGTGAATTGGCCTCTTTACACACTCACTAACCTCTGATCTAACTGCCCAATCCTGAAGGAGACAAATACTTCTCCATGGATGAGTTTCCTTTATAGGAAAAATCCATCCCACTGATAGTACATTGTCCCTCCTCTGATCTCAACTAGATCTCTATCTGAACTGACATGCATGAGTTATTCATGAAAGAATATTCAGTTATCTGAAGTGCAGCAGTTATATGCAAGCATGCATTAACTAACTGAACTCACATTAATTTAAACAAACTATTTAAATCAATCTAACTGGACTTGACTCAGTTAACTAAGCCAACTAATTACAAATCAAATTAGAACTCATCCTTATCTCTTTAACTGATGGATAAATTCCTCAATTAATGGAGAAATTGTTGCATGTCCTCACATAGACTTCATGTTTGATTTTTCACAACTAATTAACTCATGGTGAACTAATTAATTTGTTTTCAAACAGCTATTAAGTTCAAATTCGAATTTTACTTCCTATTTTTAGTCCAGGGACTGACTAAAATTGGAATCCATCCTAAACTGCTAAAAATATCAATGCTAATTTTAGCACTTCCATTTTTCATTCCCTGTTTCTCAATCCAGCACTGGTACCAAAGCTACTATTTATAGCAGTGCTATTTTTAACACTTCTATTTTTAGCATTTCGTATTGCCATTTTCAACACTCCCTCCCAACAATAAAGGCTTCAACTCGAACCTGATGTTGTACCTTTGGAATGTTCTGCATGCAACACTTCTACCAAGTGAGGTTGCTCCAGCAACTCTAGAAACAAAAAAAACTCCCCACTGACCTCTCTGTTGGGCTAGAAACATACTTTGATGCTGAAGGTCTACCTACTGCTAACAAGTGCTTCCTCTTTGACCTCTAAGATATTGAAACACTCCATGCATCTCGCACCATTACACACATCTCTATGCCATCCTGCACTGGTGCAACACTCTTGTGCCTTCGCATTGTTGTAGCCTGCTAGCTCTACACAGTCCTAGGACTCCTTCACTGTAGCTCTCTCTTTCGCTCCATCTACATCTGCCTCTACCCACTCAGCGAGTCCTACTACTCCTCGTTGGGGTTCCTGCAAAGTTGAATCAAAGAGGTTGGATACCTGAAGGATCCTGTTCCTATTCCAACCTTCTTGGGACAATCACTCCACATCACCCCACCTCCTACCTGGAGGTATGGATGCATGTGATCCCTCTGCCCACCTAGCTCGAAATTTCCTCCTATTAGAGGTCTCTGCATGAGTAGATGTCTCTACTTGATCTACTCTCGGCTTCTCTAGTTGTGGCTACTCCACAACCTCCTGAAGTTGCTTCACCAATCGTGGCTCCTCCACAATCGTCTGAGACTTCTTCTGGTGCTGCATGTTGAGAGGTAATGTACTCTCCCTCTCAACCACCAAATATCCATCAGTTGCCTTGCTCCTAAAGGCTTTGCATGCATATTGAACCTCAAGAGCATACAGGTTCTTGACCCGTGAATCAATATGCTTCACCTATCTAGTGATGATGTGTCTAAGGAAAACCTTTCCCTTACTGAAGACTACATCATAGCCTCTGTCTTCCAACATTGTGATCAACACCAAATTTCTCTTCAGTCCTAGTACATACTTGACATCGGTCAAGGTAATGTGAGCTCCATGCTCCCTCTGAAAAACAACCATGCCTACACCTGAGACACTATACTTTTCATCATTACCCATCGCTATGAGTATCTGGAGATCTTTCTCCTCCAAAGTATTGAACAAACTCTTGTCGCTAGTCATGTGGAAAGAAGCTCCACTATCAAGAAACCAACCACTTCCCACCATGGATGAAACCATGCATGCGAACAGTGTGAAATCCAACTCGAACTGTGAGGCCAATGCCTCACCTTCTGATCCTTTGACGGATCCCTTCTTAGATTTCCTCATTGGACAATTTGTAGCAAAATGGCCCACCTCATGACAACGAAAGCATCGCACTTTCATTTGTCAAACTTCTTCCCACCATGGGAAGAATTGGATTGGGAAAGAGAATCCTTCTCCTTCCCCTTCTTTGCCTTAATTTCTAAGCCACGGTTTTCTTCATCCTCCATGGATGAAGAACCATCTCTGGTGCTTCTTCTCATCTCCTCCTGCATCAAATCTGACCAAATTCGTTCCAAATCTAGCAGTTTCTCTCTTCCATTAACTGAGTCTTGGTAGTTATGCCAGCTCTTAGGAAGACCGAGGAGTGCAAGACTCACCATGTCATCATCAGTTGTCGTGATCCTTACACTTCCAAGCTCATCCCTGCATGTGGTGAGCTTGTTCAGATACGTAGAGATCATGTCACCCTTTTCACACTTGATCTTCCAAAGCTTGTCTTTCAGCACCAACTTCCTCTGATCGCTGCTATTATGATATAGATCTTTCAATGTTTTCCACATTGAAAATGGTGTCTTGTTCCCATGGAGACTCAAGGCTATGTGATCTTTAACTCCCTCCAAAAGGATTCTCCTTTCTCTAGCCACACATTTCTTCCATTCAACCAATTTAGCAACACCAATTGGCTTGGGTACTTCTTGATCATTGAAGTCCTTTAGACTGTTATCCTCTAGTACTACTTCCATGCGATCCTTCCAGGCTATATAATTCGAACTGCCATCAAGGGCATATTCGAGTCTTAAACCATTGAACGCCATAGGTGAAATAGAGATGTGATAAGAACTCAATTTCTATATTCAGGAATCACAAACCTCAAAATTATCCCTTCTTGTATACTATTCTCTCCTTGATCACCTTTGCTCTGATACCATGTAGAATTTTCCTACAAATCAGCTAGCTCTGATACCATTGTTTAGTCAATTTAGTGTTCCTAAATTGATGTCATTAATTGTCAACCCGGGGCTCGTAAGCTGATGAAGTGAAGGTGTACTATATGTACTTAAGCAACCTCTTAAAGCTTTTTGTCGTTTGGGTGTTGTTTGTGGTTAATTTATCTTCCTAAGATGGAGTGATGTATTTATAAACAGATGAGTGATGGTGTGTGTAAGGTGAATTCTAGATGAGTGAAGGTGTGTGATTAGTGGTTTCTAACTACTTGCTGAGAAGAAAAAACTTGAAGGAAATAAATGAATTAAGATGAACTGAAAGCAAAGAACCACTTTCTAATGGCATTAGACACCATTCATGCTGCTGCAAATAAAAGGTAAGAAAATCACTTAAAAGACCAATGATAATGTTTATCTCTTCCTAACTCTCTGCCTCTAAAACATAGTACTGTGTA
>APFE030056561.1:0-22257 GCA_000404065.3 Pinus taeda | reverse complement strand
AGTTCTGATAGTTCTGACTCTAGTGGCAATACTTGTGCTGAAAGGAAGATATCAAAAGATTGGAGTTGCAAGAAGCCTCCTTTGTATCCATAAGGCTTTACCTAAGTAAGGAGACCTTGTCACTAAAGAGTGAGAGAGAGCTTGTCCCTCACCCCTTTAAGCTTTTGCAAGACTTATGTAGCTGAGCACCTAGCCAAAGGAGGACTTAACGTCAGGACGCTGGTTGTATTCTCCTTTGTTGATTATTAATAATAGATGATTATCATTATGGTTCCATTCTCATTGTACTTGTAATGGTTGATGTTGAATTATATCCTTCCTGACTGATGTATAATTGCATATATTAGATTTCACGCTTGTGTTTGTGCTGTTCTCTTTGTGTGCAGGTGTCCATTCACGTGGATAGTGGAGGATCGTGACCGGCCAAGGCAAAGGAACGTGGGCAACGTCTCTTCTACAAACTAAAGCGTTGGATCTCAAGTAGATCTTCATCACCTACCTTTTATTTGCAATTAGGAACTTGCGTGATAGCATTGTTTGATTATTGCTAGACCCATTCTGGGCTAGTAGGAATTGCCTCTATCCGTAGAGGGGATTTACCTCTCCAACACCTCACTTCCATGGATTGACCACTGAAGACCCTGATACCTTCCTGTTTGAGTTTGTTGTCCTTTGTTGAACTTATGACTATGCCGAAGATGAGAAAAAGTTGAAGCTCTTTCCTTCTACCCTCAAGGATGCAGCACTACGTTGGTTCATGGGGTTACCTAGAAAGAGTATCACCACTTGGGCTCAGATGCAGCAAGCCTTTAACAACAAATACCGAGACTACTGTAGGTCCAAATAAACGAAGGGAGAAATCTTTTGGATGACCATGGGAAATGATGAGTCTTTAGAAGACTACGAGGAAAGGTTCCAGCTTAGTTATAAACGGGCTACGTGCACACTTGACCTTGAATCCCTGAAGCTGGTTCTGCTCTGAGGAGTCCCTGAGGAACTTCGAGACACTCTTCACTTGCTAGCTAGAGGAGACATCTACCAGCTACCCTATGAGGACATAAAGATTGTGTTTAGAAACCATTCTAGGGCAGCCCAGAAAATAGGTAGGGGGAATCCACTTTCATCTAGTACCACCTTCTCCAAGCACGAGTTTGCTAATTATATGGAAGACCTCAAAAGTGAGATGAGATAGACTATTGACATGCAACTTGATACTTTCTAAATCCAACAAAAGAAAGAGGAAGCTGAGAGAGATTTGGCCATTTTCTGTCCCAGATGTACGAGGAAGCACCCTAAGAACGAGTGTCCATTGCACTCAGTAGAGGTATGCTTCGTTTGTGAGGAAGACCACCCCACAAACCAATGCCCAACCTGACCCGGATTTAAAGCCATGTACCTAGGGACTGAGGCAATTGCTGAACCTCTCTACTTCCTCAACCAAAGGAGGCTGCATGGGCCCAGACCTTACCAGCAGGGGATGCAAGGGATATCCCAAGCTTATTATAGCCCCAATCAATCTGCTCACATACCTTCTTGGGGTCCCCCTTCTCATTCTTCCTGGTCCGCACCTCCTCCGTGGTCTTATCCATCTCAATACCATACTCAACCTACTGCTCATTCGTTTCCCTCACATGTCCAGCCTCAGCCTCAGTGGAATGCACCTAGGTAGGGGTGGAGGCCCCAATACAACTCTCTTCCCGCCATTTTGCCTCGACCATCGACTCAACCACAACCATTACCTCCTGCTCCTCTAAGACAACCCGAGATGCCTGCCCAACCGAACCCCAACCCCAACAACAGACAGGCCCAACAGGTATACACTAGGGAGACAACATGTCCTACCTATGTTGTGGAGATCCAGGAGATCAACCTGCGATCTGGGAAGGTCCTTCCAGATCGCCAACTTCCTCCCCTGGAGGATCAGGAAGAAAAACAGGAAAGTGAACCCAAAGCCATTCCACCCTTTCTTGAGCGACTAATAGCAACCACGCAACCAAACCCAGAGGAGACTGAGCTTCTGGGAGAACTTAAGCAGTTGTGTGTGAAAATACCCCTTCTCTAGGCCATAAAAGATGTACTGATATACAACAAAATAATCAAGGATAAGTGTTTCAAGCACCTAGGCAGGCGCAAGAGAGATGCCCAGACTATCAATGTCATAGGACAACTGTCCGATTTGATGTTGGGGCAAGTAATCTGTCCAAAATATTTGGACCCTGGGAGTCTTGTAGTTGATGTCCACATCAATGGCACCATAATCCCCCATATCTTAATTGATCTAGGGGCTGCCATTAATGTGATGACCAGGGACACTATGCTTAAACTCAACCTTCAAAGTTCCTTGAGGAAGACCTCGACAGTGCTGTAGTTAGTAGACCACTCCACCGTGACTCCTGAAGGGATTATGGAAGATGTCTTGGTCTCTATTGACTCTTGGGAGTACCCTGCGGACTTCTTGGTCCTTTAGCCAAAGGCAAAACTCACTGGATACCCCCTCATTTTGGGTAGGCCTTGGCGAGCTACTGCAGATGCTTACATCAATTGTCGAGCTGGAAGCATGACCATCAAGAATGGGCCTATGTCTAAGCAGCTAGTCCTCAATCCTCCTGCCCAACCTCTGCTAGAACATGACTTACCACTCTGGTTGGAAGAAGGAGATGAGGATGAGGTCTACTTTGCACCTTTGTGCACAATAGAAACCACCAGGGGAGGCCCTCAAACTGAGCATGACTTGATTGAGAATTTGATTCAAAATCCACCTCTCAGTGCACTGTCATTAGAAGAGTTGGTGGAAGATACCCAAGCCAGTGCTTTAGTGGACCTCTGTCTGACTGATCCGACCTCTCCTAAAGTTAAGACTGTGGAATTTGGCCCTAAAAGAACCTTAAAGATCAGCTCCTCCTTATCTCCCTCCCAGGAGAAGGAGCTGTGTAGCTTATTGAACAGCCATTTGGATGCTTTCACTTAGAGCTATAAGGAGATGAAAGGATTCCACCCATCGGTCTATACCTATCACATCTACATTAAAGAGGATTGTAAACCAGTCACGCAACCTCAAAGAAGAATGAATCCAGCCCCTAAAGACATCGTCAAGGAAGAATTGCAAAAATTGTTGGATGCAGGATTCATCTACCCTATCTCTGATAGTGAGTGGGTCTCAACTCTAGTGCTTGTGCCTAAGAAAAACGGGAAGTGGAGAATCTATGTAGATTACCGAGAACTTAACAAAGGCACCAAGAAGGACCATTTCCCTTTGCCTTTCATAGATCAGTGTTGGATGGACTAGCAGGGAAGAAGTTCTTTTCTTTCCTAGATGGGTTTAGCGGGTATAACCAGATTCAAATCAACCCAGAGGACCAAGATAAAACCACCTTCACTTGTCCATGGGGTACCTTTGCCTACTGGGTCCTTCCCTCTAGGTTGTGCAACGCTCCTGCCACTTTCCAAAGATAAGTATTGAGCATATTTGCTGAACTAGTTCATGATTCGATGGAAATCCATATGGATGACGTTACTCCTTATGGGTCCAACTTCCAAGAAGCATTGACTAACCTGGGAAAAGTTTTAGCCAAGTGTATTAAGATGAACCTGTCCCTCAGTCCCGAAAAATGTGAATTCCTGATGACTGAAGGGATTGTGCTAGGTCATACCATTTCTCAGCGAGGATTACAGGTGGATCCTAACAAGATCGCTATCATCCAAAAGGTTCCACCTCCTCAAAAGGTCAGAGATGTTCGGAGTTTTCTAGGCTTGGTCGCGTATTATAGAAGATTCATTAAGGATTTCAGTAGGCTAGCTTCGCCATTGTTTAGTCTCTTAGGGAAAGATGTTGAGCTTAAATGGACTGATGACTGCCAAGGGGCTCTGGATGAGTTGAAAGATAAGTTGGTGTCTGCCCCGATCTTGACAGGTCCAAACTGGGCCCTATCGTTCCACATCCACACTGATGCCTCGAACAAAGCCATAGGGGCAGCGTTAGGACAAGTTGAGGAGAAACTTCCATATGCCATATACTTTGTTAGCAAAAACCTGTCCAAGGCAGAGATGAACTATACTGTAACCAAGAAGGAGTTCCTGGCCGTAGTCCATTCCCTAAACAAGTTCAGACACTACATCACTGGTTATCAAACATTTGTACACACGGATCATGCTGCAATTAGATATTTAATGAATAAGGCTGATGTGAATGCTCGTATCATTAGATGGTTACTTTTGTTGCATCAATTTGATTTCACTATCGTTGACAAGCCAGGTAAGGAAAATGGTGTTGCTGACTTCCTATCTAGATTGGATTTTACTGGAGGTGAAGAAGGGACAGTGGATGACCAGATGCTGGATGTACACTTGTTTGCTATCTCAGTACTCTCTCCATGGTTTGCTGATATAGCAAATTACTTGGTCTCAGCATAGTTCCCTTTGCACCTATCCTCAAAGGAGAAAAGGAAAATCGTGAGGAAGAGTGCCCCATTCACTTGGATCGGGAGCAACCTGTTTAAACTTGGTCCATATCAGATCTTGAGGTGTTGTGTTAGGGAAGAGGAAGTCTTTAACATCCTCCTAACCTGTCACGATGGACCCTATGGAGGCCACTTTCCAGCGAAAAGGACTGCCTTCAAAATTCTACAGGAAAGCTACTATTGGCCTACTCTTCATCAAGATGTCAGAAGATACATCCGCCAGTGTGATCGATGTCAGAGGATGGGGAAACCGACTCCAAGGGATGAAATGCCCCTCCAACCTCAAGTGACCTTCGAGCCATTTGAGAAGTGGGGCATGGATTTCGTGGGTCCTATCAATCCTCCTTCAAAGAAGAGGTCTTACATCATTGTGTGCACCGACTACCTAACAAAGTGGGAAGAAACAAAGGCAATCAAGGCAGCGAAAACAGAGAAAGTAGCTGATTTTTTAAGGGAAAATATCTTCTACAAGTTTTTCTACCCAAGAGAGTTAGCCATCGATGAAGGAAGTCAGTTCACCTCTAACTTGATTGAAGACCTGCTTGCTCATCACAAGATCAAGCACAGAACTTCCACCCTGTATCATCCACAAGCAAATGGGCAGGTGGAAGTCACTAATAGAGCATTGGAAGAGATTTTGACTAAGTTGGTGAGCAGCAGCAGAAAGGATTGGGTAGATCGCCTTGTTGAGGCCACCTGGGCCTACAACACCACTTGGAAAACTACAACAGGATTCACACCTTATGAGTTGGTCTACGGGAAGAAAGCTTTGTTGTCCATAGAGTTCGAATACAACACATTGAGGGTGGAAGCTCAGCTGGACTTAGATCTCAGCCATGTTCAACGTGAAAGATTACTGAAGCTCGATGGATTAGATGAACAGAGAATGTAGGCCCTCCTCCACTTAGAAGTAGTTAAACTACAGAGGAAGATACGGCATGACCGACACCTCAATGAAAAGAAATTCCAGTAAGGAGATTGGGCGTTGCTGTATGACTCAAGGTACAAGGATTTCAAAGGGAAGCTGAGGACAAGATGGCTAGGACCATATGCAGTGGAGAAATTTAATGGAAATGGTTCAGTCCTTATCAGAACCATTGATGAAGAAGCCATCCCCATGCTTGTCAATGGGCATCGATTGAAAATCTACAGGAAACCTCTTTTGAGGTGGGAGTTCATCGAAACTTTGGGGAAACCAGTGCTGGTAGTGGAGCAGAGCTCTGCCCCTATTCCACCCACACTTTGATCATCAAAAAAAAAAGAAATAAAAAAAAGAAATAAAAAGATCCTTGGGTGAAAACCTTTCTGAGGTGCCCAGGGCAGACAGTGATGATGAAAACCTCTTTGAGGCGCCCAGGGCAGATAGCAAGGGTGAAAACCTCATTGAGGAGCCCTAGCTGTCTCATCCAAAAAAAAAAAAAAAGGAAAGAGAGAAAAAAGAGAAAGAAAAAAACAAGAAAAAGAACTAAAAAGAAAATAGGACTAATCTCTGTGAAGTAATTGTAGGTTGTAGGGAATACATTACAAGAAAAGAGGGGCACGTAAAATGAGGACAAGGGTCTGTATCGGGCTCCAGGACATCCCTTCAGACACCCCCTCCATGGCCACTCACATCTCTGAGGATTTGGTCACATTCGGGTCAAGATTGGGCCTTCTACAGGAAGTTCTAGGCTTTCTACAGGAAGTTCCAAGCTTTTCTACAGGAAGTTCCAGGCTTTTCTATAGGAAACATCCTGTAGAACCGCTGGAAAAGCCAAATTCAAGTTTGAAAGGGAATCTGATGGTTGGGATCAGTTTGTTAGGCCTGCGGCCACACCTCTATTCAATCCAACACCATGTGGTGTAATGTTCCATCTCTGGAAACCTGTCATCCACTTGGCTATGTGTTCCTACACAGTCATACAAAGGGCCCTGTTTTCCTTAGATTGAAAGAAAAAAAACTTTTCCAAGTGACAAACCAAGCAGCAAAGGCTCGCACACTCTACCTGTTCAAGCTCCATCTAGACTCTTCATCAACGCAGCCAGTCCTTGTTCGCAAAATGGCCCTGCTCGTTTAGCCTACATCCCAAGAGGAGAAGCAGCTACAAGACATCCTACAGGAATCCTGTAGAAGCTGATCCCTCAGGAGCACATACTCTAGAGGCAGGGGCAACTGAAATCCACACAGGGAACATGAAAAAAAAGGGCTCATCTTAAATGTGAACACCTCCTCAATAGCTAAGATTAGACAGAACCTATGCATGCAGCGTTTACCATTGAAAGATCGGGTTCCAAAGCCATGCATGCAGCTTCAAAAAATGGAAGAATGAGTGCTAGCACTCGTGCACGAGGCAGCAGCAAGTGATGCAGTGATTCCAAGGTCCAAAATCTGCATAGCGCGTCCACGACCACGCAGGTAAGTGTCTAACCTCATTCGTCAATTGCATGAACGATACTTCGAAAAAATTGCATGTCTGTGAAAATGGGTTGGTTGAACAAATTCGGTGGCCAGTCAACTGGCCACCCTCAGCCAGTTACACCACTTCGGGGGATCTGAACGAGCTTAGTTACGTTCAGACTCACCAATGAGCCATGTAGCCGACACGTGTGGAGTGCCCAGTCGGTGAAAATCGGCGGACTAACAGTGGTGGCGCCGGTTAATGGCAGAGGGGAGGTAATGGAGGCTAGGGACACACAGAAGAATCATGACCATGATGATGGATAATGGTTCGGTTCGGCCACCTCACCCCCTCGCCACGAATTGTGCTATAGTTCAAAATGCTTGGCTAAAAGGCTCGCACATCTGTTGTTCACTCACATTTGCAACGTCCTGGCTGAAGTACTCGTCCTCTGCTTCCACAATCTGTTAACTCAAGCTTTTCGGCCAGTTTCAAAGTTCTCCTGCGTCCCAAGCTCGTTCAGAAGCGCAGTTACATCCTACAGAAGATGACAAGCATCCTATAGGAAGAAGTTCTATAGGAAGTACGGCACAACCTCTTGGAATAGAGAAACCTGAGCTTTCCTTCGACAAATTTGGAGTTCCAAAAGAGGTAGGCTCGAAAAGCACTTTCCCTGCATAGTATATTTCGAAAGGTGGTGAATTGAACTGTCTAAAGTAGGGATATTAGAGACAAGTCTACCTGTGGGTCAAGAATAGTAATTTTCCTGTGTAATTATACAAAATTTCTCAGTTGGTTTTGTGTCAACATTCTCCTCCAAGGTTCCTATGAAAAATTTCTCCTGTAGAAAAGATGAAGCACTGGGAGGGCTAGCCTGTATATAAAAATTTGAAGTTGCACATTTGCATGTATGCTGGGAGTAAAAAATTGAAGTGTTGTACCCTGTCTGTGGAAACAAAACTTCCCCCTCCATACACAGATAGTCGAGTTCGGGCAACAAAAGCATTAGAACCAGGGAGTTGGCGCGGAGTTGAAATATAAACACCTGAGAAATCCTTTCTCGAAGTTCAAAGGAGGAAAACAAAAAACAACACTCCCTTTCTACTCAGAGCATTTAAACAGAACACTCCCACCATGCTAGGAGGGTTTATCAAGAAGGAACCCTCAGATTCCAAAAAATTGCGTGAACATCCCGCAATAGTGGACCTCTTCACCTGTGCTAACTGGATGGCATTTTGTGACAAAATTTAAGGACATGACGATGAAATAATAGAAGAATTCTTGATGTCCCTGCAACCTAAATCAAAGACTCTGGCACAAAATTGGAGGAGGGGACCCCAAATCAGCTAGCCTAGCATGGGCTCATCAAGCTTTTGGTAGAGGATGGCCTCCATACCTACATTGTCCCCCTCTCCTGCGAAATTTTCCACAATATGTCCAAAGATGATGATATAAGAATTCTGGCCGAGGAATGCATCTCATCCAGCAGCGAAGAAGGGAAACACCTTGAAGCCGGACAGAAAGTCAGTGGCAAAGAAACACAGGACAAACCACCACAGAAAGAGTAGAAGGAGAAACAAGGAAAAGTCCAAGTTACTGAACCTAAAACTGTGGGAGGACCAATGGCACAAACACCCAGGGAGAAACGACTACAAAGTAGAGCAGAGAGGACTAGAAAATCCCAAATAAAGGATATCACAACCAAGGCAACCAAACAAGAGTTAAAAGGAAAGACACATATAGCCAAACAGGCCAAAACAGTTTCTACAGGAAGTCCCAAAACAGTTTCTATAGGAAGTCTGAAAACAGTTTCTATAGGAAGCCTGAAAACAGTCGACACAGGACTTTCTACAGGAAGTATGGAAGCAGAGCAGAAAAAGGAGAAATCACCAGAGATCTTGGCCAAGGAGGTAGTGGCAGTGCTAGTTGCCTTAAGCACAACCCAAGAGAAATAAGGGAAGAGAAAAAGGGATCCTTATATGTATTTTAAGGCAAGAAGAAGCATGCGCATAAAAGCTGGAAGACCCCAGTCACAGTCAAAAGAACCAATTACGATTTTGGACACCCCAATTAAACAGCAGGAAAGATCTCCTCCAAAGGCATCCATCATCTATGAATGGAGAAGCCCAAAGACATCCACCTGGAAGGAAAAGGTTAAAATGTTGGACACAAACACCTCTCTTCAAGATGTTTAGACAATTCTACAGGATATGTTTGCTAGACTAAAGGAGGCCGAAGAATTGGAAGGAAAGGAAGTTAAATCATCCCAGGAGCAAGAAAATACTGAGAAAATTGAGGAACCAAGCCCCCAGCCCAACCTGGACTCCTACTATAACTTGCTAGAGGCGGGAAGGATAATCCCCCAAAAATTTGCAGTGCCACTCTTCTTTGCACTGGAGGAAGAGAGAGTGAGGACCCACACTTGAATGAAAATCACCAAGTCCAAGGGTGTGGCAGATATAGGTCCCTTGGAGGAATAGCTCAAAGAGGCAAGGAAAGAATTGGCTTTGGTACGGCATGTAGAAAGCAGCCAGCAGGCCAACCTACAAGAAGAAAATGAGCTGCTCAAACAACAACTACAGTTACAGGGACACTTTAAGGAAGACAGACCCCACGCCTTGGGAGAATAGTAGCAACAAGAGGAGCCCACAACAGACAGAGAAAACACTAATGAACAACAGAAGAGAGACGGGTTGCAAGCTGACGTAGAGGCACTGACTAGACAGCTACAGGAAAAGGAATTGCAAGTAGCACAAGAGATACAGTCTCTAAGGCAACAGGTGCAAGAAAAGGAGGCCCAACTGCCCTGCATGGCCAGCTGGGCAGAGGAGGTAATACAGTGTAGACAACCTGCCAAATCATATGCCTTATACCTCAAGGAACAATGGTTGCAGTTCCAGATCAACAATTTGGCCCAAAGGGGCATTACTCCATTTCAAAACTACCACCAATTCATGGCTTTATGTGACAGCAGTTCATCAGAGGACAAGGCAAAACTATCAGTGTTTTACCTACACAACTTGGCCCTTCCCAACATGAACTCGTGGGACCCCAACGTTGTGCTAGGAGACATGCAACTTATGGCCAGGGCCTCTTAGCTAAGTCATGAAGAAAAGAGAGCAGCAGAGGTTTGAATGTTATGGACAGGGAATTGAAGGAACCAATAATGATAAGAGCAGAGCCAGAGGACCCCTCAGCACTGATACACACCCACCAGCACTTGGCAAATAATTCTCGGGCCCTACCAGATTACATTGACCGTCAAGCCCAAGCTATAGCCCATTTTGAGGACATGGAGACACTGTTGGGGATTGATTGTGTTCATGCCTGCACCCAGAGGTGGAACACACTAACCCACCGCCTAACAATTAGAGAATACCACACCCCAACAAGGATGACAAAGGCCTTGGCGAGAGTACCCCTCTACAAACAATCCATGCAGAATCTTCAGGCCAACTGGATTGGCCTAAAATTCGGTCCTCCCTTGCTTTTGGGGTTGTTAGAGGGAGTCAAAGAAGAGGAGGAACAAAGGCAGTGGGAAGAAGTGGAAAGCAAAGCAGGATTTCATGACCGTGAAGAAGATATCACTTCAGAGGCTTGGGATGTGAGGGAGGCAGTCAAGGCTATCAAGGATGATGAGTTGGATTAGTTGCTCGAGGATGAGCGACCCATTTAGCAGGGGGGTGATGATGAGCCCCAGAATTGGGTAACTTATTGGTCTCATTTTGCCTAATTGTTCTTGATCAATCCACCATTTTTCATACTTTATGCATGTTTTTTGAGTATGTTTATGTTAATTGAATGAATGAGGGTGGTCACTTTACCAAGGAGGCTAATACGTGGTTATTTCAGGTTTTTGGACAAATTTTGGAACAAATCCAAGCAATTATGAGCTAAATGACAGCCAAGCATGAAGGAACAAGGGTGAGGATTCGTAGGGAGGATGTATCTTGCATTAAATGTCTCTTCCTCGAAATCTCCACCCTCAACTCGGAGCTCAACAGGCCACCAAAACGAATCCTAAAGGCAGCCGAGCAGCTTGGTGAAAAGTGACTGTTTACTGGCAGTTGGAGCAGCCGAGCCCCTCGAGTTAAGGAGGGCTACTGAGGCCCCTTGTAGGCATAAATAGGAAGTCTTTCAACCTTCGTAGTTTACTTTTTGGATTGTTTTTATTTTGCACTAGGGTGCTACTATTTTCTCAGCTCATTTTCGTAGCTGCTGTTGTATAACTTTCTTATGAACATGGCTATTTTTTAGTAATGGAAAGCAACTTTGTTTTGCACTAGTTCTAAGTTTCTTGAGGAGCTTGCAGCTCTTGGGGTTGGGCCCAATCCAAGTGCCAAGGCTTCCTTCATGTACTGCTACTTGTTTTTATGTCTTTGCAAATTAATTCCTGTTAAGTAGATCAACATCTTGTTGGTTATATAGGTCATGGTTGATGATTCAATAGGCTTTTTATGTTCATATTTAGTTGATAGATTAGTAATAGGGGAGTTCTCCAGAAAAAGGCCATCAAGCACCTCTGATCTCACCTCTCCTTTAGTGGGATCGTGAGCTGGGACAAAGGTAACATTGTTTCCAACAAAAACATTGTCTTTGCTTCACCATGCAAATAGTAGTGTTGGATTCTTAGTTGCCGAACTTGATATCAATTTTGATTGCATGCGTAGGGTTATGATTTCTTAGTTGCATAGTTATTTCATCTAATTCCATTGAAATTAAACTTCTGTTCCATTTCTCTACTGTTATCTAGGTCAGAATAGACTAACGTAACTAGGTCTTTGATTTTCCAAGTGTTTAGTTGTCCAGTTTGAAAAACAACTTGCAGAGCACCTGTTATCCTTCTTTATCTACCCATACTCCATCAACTCCACCTGCTTTACCTTCTACTTAGAACCTTGGCCTCACATATGTCACATTTTTTCACTTTACCCTAATTTTTATCCTTTTTGTGCAACATCGTTCTACCTCTCCTCGAACAAATCCAACCATCCTCACCACTCCTCAACTTCCTCTACCAAGTCCTGAACTTCCCTACACCCCTATCTCACCTCCATACCCATCCCTTCATCTTTCTTTCTCCATCCATCCCCCAAAATCCCATTTCTAAACATCCTGTAAAAAATTACAGACATCTTACAGAAATTCCAAAACATCCTGTAGAACCCCTGCAGACTTCCTGTAGAAGCTCACGAAAGACGTTTCTTGATAGCCGAACTCTGTGGAACTCTTTGGAAGGGTGCTAGGGACCCCTTAGGCCCTCCCTAAACCTTCCCAACCTCTTGCAAGCATTTCCTCTCGCCGATCCACCTCTGCACAGTGAAAAATAGTGAAAGCACATGCATGATAATTCTGACAACTTATTCAAAAATACAAAAAGAGGTTTTCTTCAGAAAGAAGTAGCTTAGACACATGTATTTTACCTTCCTAAAAGTAATGGCATCTCTTTCAGTATCTTGCATCCTCTTTTTCGCATCAGCAGGGCTAGCTGGTAAAATTAGGGTTTGCTAGGGTTCGTGTTTTCTTCCAGCTTTTCAGTTTCTTCCTGCAAGTAGATTAGCTTCCTTTGAGTTAGCTTTCATCCATTAGTTAAAAAGCTTCTTCTCAGAGCTCATAGAAGTTGGCTTAAGCCCCTAGCGGACTTGTGCCAGCTGACCAAGTGACAGCCGCAGCAAGAGCTAGTCCTTGTGCATACAACACTGTCACTTCCAAGTTTGTTATGAACAAGCAGGTTGATATAAAGTACAGAAGGGAGTTCCAGGAGTTGCAACATTATTGCTGCAATACTAGAGCCCACCAATCTTGTTGAACGATCTTGCTATACTGAACCAGTTCGCGATTACGAGACCAATGACGATTTGGACTACATATATAAAATAACAACGCGAGACCAAGATTGGGTGAATCCAATAGTGGATGCTGAATTACATGGGATCACGAGAGTTCCTGCACCTCAGACTTGGATGAAGAATTAGAGTGCTAGAAGAAGCGGCTACATGAAGTAACCAAGCTGAGCTGTAACATGATGACTTGGTCACTTTGCTATTTGTCATCAGAGGTAAGAAATCTGCCCACTTACGATGGCTTGAGTGATGTCAATGTGTTTTTGGATGAATTTGAGAGGGAAGTACTAGAGAAGTAGTTCTTTCAGGCTTTGGACTAGGAACTGTGCGCTATGCTTGCAAGATGGTGGGGTACGTACAAGGTTAGCTTTGACGAAGGTATGAGTGAGAGACAAATATGAAGGGAAGGATGATCCACACGCACACTTGGCCAAATGGGAAAAGGCCTATGGAGCGAAGCCCAACCTGAATGAGTGGACTTGTTCTGTCATACCTTGGATGTCATCCCAATGAACTAGTACTTGGAGACAGAGCTCCATCGTGGCACAGGTGAATGGGATGTTTTGCGTGAAGGATTCATAATAATGTTTAGACGGGATGTTTTGCATCGAAGATGGGTTTGACTGTATTGATGAAGTGCTACAAGAAGTTAAATCAATAATATTTAGGATACCGCAGGATCCTTTGGATCTAATTCAACCTGATTGGACTACTCAGTTGAGCCACGTACTAGAATGCTATAACGTGACTGCTAAAGAAGAAGACGAGGATCCACAAAAGATTAATATCCCTGAAACTGAGGGTCACCGCACGGTTGAGGGACTGCCGATCAAGAATTATGATATAACTACACCATTGAAAACGAAATAGGTAGATATTGGTACAAAGGCGGAGCCCAAATTCATGAAGATTGGGGATTACTGGGATGATGTGACGGTAGATAAGGTCGCTGAATTGCTCTGCGAATACCAAGATTTGTTCCCTACCAATTTTAAGGAGCTAAAGGGGATAATAGGAGACCTGGCATTATGAAGATCGCGTTAAAACCCGACACAAAGTGGTTAAGCAAAGACCTTACTGTCTCAATCCGAAGTATAAAGAGAAGGTTCGGTTAGAGCTAGACAAGATGCTCGTGGTAGGCATCATTGAGCCCATAGAAGAATTTGATTGGGTAAGCCCAATGGTGGTACAGGAAAAGAAGCAAAAGGATGAAATAAGGATATGCGTAGATCTCAATAATTTGAATGACACTTGCGTACATGATAATTTCCTGACTCTGTTCACTGATGAGGTATTGGATAATGTAGGTGGCCAGGAAGCATAGTCCTTGACTAATGGGTTCTCTGGGTACCATCACATCAAAATCATGCCTGAAGATAGAGGCAAGATGACCTTCACGACTGAATGGGGATGTTTTCAGTACAATGTAATGCCTTACATATTGAAGAATGTGCCTACGATGTTTTCACGCATAGTCATTAATCCGTTCAAATAATTCATTCATAACTTTCTAGAGGTGTACTTTGATGATTGGACTATGTTTGGGTTGGTAAAACACCATGTGGAATGTTTGCGCTTAATGCTAGATACCTGTTGAAGGTACCAAATTGCGCTCAATTTGAAGAAATGTCTATTTTTTGTGCCTTTTGGGACTCTGTTGGGTCATGTGGTTTGTAGACAGGGATTGACGGTAGGTCCCATGAAGATCGTAGTAATACTTAACTTGGAGGTGTCGAGGAGTGTAAAACAACTGCACACAACCTTGGGACATACTGGGTACTACAGGAAGTTTATCAAGGGCTACGCCCAGATCACCACGCTTATGGAGAAGTTGTTCAAAAAGGATGTCACGTTCTATTGGAATGAGGACTGTGAGAAAAGCTTGGATGTATTGAAAGGAAAAATTGTCACCGCGATGATTTTAGTCTTCCCAGATTGGAAGAAGGAGTTTCATGTACATGTAGATGTGTCATGTATAGCACTGGGAGTAGTACTGACACAAGCCAATAGAGGAGAATTGGACCATCCTATAGTGTTTGCAAGTAGGAGGTTATCCAAGGTTGATAAGAACTATTCCACCACCAAGCGCAAAGGATTAGCAATGTTATACACGCTCCATAAGTTTAGAAACTATTTGTTGGGTGGGCATTTTAAGATGTATACAGATCATTCTGTGTTGAAATACCTGGTCAATAAGACTGTGTTGCAGGGGAGAATTTGTAGGTGGTTGTTATTATTCCAGGAGTATGATTTTTAGGTTATTGTGAAGCCTGGACGTCTGAACACAGGACCTAACCATATGTCGTGCATCCAAATGTGGGAAGAGCCCACTAATTTGGAGGAGGGATTGCCTGACGTGTAGCTATTTGCATTGTGCATTGCAGATGGTCACTTTGAAGACATTGTACACTTCCTAACGACAAGAGCGACCCCATAAGGCTACATCATCCAGTAGAAAAAGGAGTTAGTGGTGTGTGCGACAGACTTTTTTGTCATTGTGGTCCATCTATACAAAATGGGATCTAATGAAGTGTTACGACGATATGTATTGGAGTTTGAAAGGAGCAGTATCCTTGTGGATGCTCATGGGGGTGCCATGAGAGGCCATTATGCAAGAAGAGCGACCATGCAAAATATTCTACGCATAGGGTTGTGGTGGCCAACCCTCCATCAAGATTCCAAAGCCTACTGTAGGGAATTTGATGTGGGTCAAAGGACTAGCAGACCATTGCGGAGAGATGAGCTACCTCTAAACCCATAGATGACGTTACAACCTTTCGAGAAATGGGTGATACATTTTGTGAGACCCATTCAGCCTCAAGGAAAGAAGACAGGAGCGCGGTACATTATCACCACAATTGAGTATTTGAATCGATGGGTGGAGGCACAGCATATGAAGGATTACACAAGTGCGACCACCGTGAAGTTTATCTTTGAGTATGTACTAACGCGATTTGGGTGTCCAAATATTTTGATGAGTGATCGTGGTACGCACTTTCTAAATGATATGATCAACACGCTAACAGAGGAATTTCAAGTATACCATCAAAAAAGCACATCTTATCACCCACATGCTAATGGGATGGTGGAAGAATTCAATAAAGTGTTGGAGAATGCACTGAACAAGGTTTGCAATGCTCAGCGAAGTGATTGGGACCTGCGTGTACCTATCGTACTATGGGCCTGTCGAATGACACGCAAAAAGTTGAGTGGACAGACACGCTTTAGGCTCATATATGGTTTTGAAGTAGTGATACCCATGGAATAGGTTGTGCCTAGTCTACACATAGCAGCACTCATGGGTATGACGAATTGTGGAGGCCTAGAAGAGAGGCTCGTGCAACTTGCTGAGCTTGAGGAAGAAAGATTTCTGGCTGGATTTCACCAACAGGTTCTAAAGAAGCACATAAAAGCATGGCATGATTGGCACATTAAGTTGCGCACCTTTAAGGTAAATGATTTGGTATTGTTATATGACAGTAAGTCTGATAAATTTGCAGGGAAATTTAGAATGCACTGACTAGGGCCCTATGTCATTAAGAAGATTATCGATGGTGGAGCATTTTAGTTGATTAAATTGAATGGAGATCCCTTCCTAGGAAAGGTGAATGGCAGCCGATTGAAGCCATACACCGGTGATTTAACCAAGTGACTATATGAAGGTAGCATAGTCTTAGTGCTCCAAGAAGCTAAAAGGAGGTACGAGACTATAAACTACACTGCTCGGGTTGGGGAACTGCATGATTGGAGGATTGTGTGGAATGAGGAAATGTCACAGGGTTCACGACAAGGCGAAGAGAGTTGTGCTACCCAAGGAAAGATCACGCAGGTTGGCCAGAAAGTGACCATTAAAGTCATTGTTCATGATTTGATGATAAGAATGCAGCCAAATGCAGCAGGTGGCCGACATTTAAGACAAACTTCATGGGTAAGATCCTTGGAAATCTGCCACCAATCCGGCATTAATGAACCAAATGTGGGGGGAATAGTCGAATTTGAATTCAAAATGAACTATAGATTACAGATGGAGGCCTAATGAAAAACACTTGGCATTTTGAAAGTTGCATTGGTGAACTGTGAGATGTGCATGACCCGCACATTCCTTGAATCATTGCTTGACTACCTCATTTTCAATCGATTTCTAGAATCCAACCGCAATTTCATCTGTGATTTTATCCCAGGATCTGAAGCTATGGATGTCGAAGCAGTGATAACCGAAGGGGTTGTGACAGATGTTGTTCTAGAGGTAGAGGGAGCTGCTCTAGAGGTTGCAAAGGTACTACTAGAAGTCCCCAAGTCACCATGGATAGCTAGACTGAAGCCCAACCCAACCAAGGAGAGTGTGAAGGATAAGAAGGGAAAGCGGGCTACGATACTGGTGCATGTGTTGCCTAGAAGAAACCCACTGAAGGACAAGCCCACCACATAGGACAAGGGAAATTCCATTAACTTGGAGCAAGAGGAGGAAGAAATTGAGGACATCCTAATGGATGATGAGGACTTGGGGGTGGAAGTGGAGGAAGTTGAAGTAGAGGGTTATGATCCTATCACTAAGTTGCCTAAATACGTCCCTCCCCACAAAGGCAAGACCAAAGTGCCAAAGGACATTGATGAAAGCAAGGTTGCCTTGCACACACCTATGTTGCTAGATGAGAATGCCTTTGAGGGACTGTACTTGGGGTGGGTTCCTATGTTAAAACTGGAATATTGGGACTTATCTAACCATGAGAAGTTCCTACGCTTGGAGACATATTAGCTAATGCATCGTGTTGTTCACACAACCACCAGGATGACTGCATTAGAACCATAGAAGTGGCTCAGGGGAGTAGACAAGGTAGGTCTGCTCAACCTATTATGGGTGCCACACTATAATCACACACCCATTATTGTATTGATCATCAAGTAGTTGCTATGCTTGGTGAATGATTGGTGTTTATGGATGGAGGAGATGATACCCATCACCGAAAGGTTGATCCATAGGATCACGTGGCTACCCTATACAGGGAAGAATCCACCCATGATGTTTGGAGGAAAACCTACCGAGTAGGCCCTTGTAGAGGCCATGAAGGAGAAATTCAAGCTCGTGAAGAAGTCGCGAGGCTATGCCATCTCAAGTATCTGTGACCCTCTGGTCAAGGTGGCCACGTAGATTTTGGTAAGAAAAGTTATGGGGAAGTGTTGTGTAGATGAAGTGTCTGCACTAGTCGTCGCTCTAGCGGCCCAATGCGCTGAAGGAGTCTAGTTTAATTGGGCATGCTATCTCTGCAACGAGTTCCTTGCAAACTGGCATAAGGCACAAGAGCTCAACAATACTTTCCACTATGTGTGGCTCTTGTTGTATATTGTGCTAGTAGCTTGGGAGCTGTCAGAAGATAGTAAATTCCCCTCAGTCACACCAGATCTACCAAAAGCAGCGAAGTACGATTCGCTGTGGGCAACCAAGGTTGCTCAGCGCACTAAGAATTGAAAGATCTTTTGGATCTTGATGGAAATGAAGATACACATGGCTGTCAATTGCAAACTGCGATTCTTCCCTATTATGTTTTCCAAATTGAAGGAGTACGCAGAGTTCAAGGAAGAATTTAACCGTGTATTGATCATGGCACGGAAGGATCCCGAGCAGACATGGCATGACTTGCCTTACATGGAAACGAATGACATGATTGGTGCAGTTCTTGACCATTGGCCGATAGAATGGTGCACTGCCTCATACTTGGTAGTGAGGTTGAGCAAGTCCGTTGCGCAGCGCAAAAAGGAGGAGGCCAAGCTCAAGATGGCAGAGCTAGCTGAAAATATGAAGAAGGAGGTCACTGACAAGGCCCAGGTAGAGTTAAATGCTACCCAACAGGTGGAAAAGAAAACAAGTGAAACAGAGCGTGGCTCTGACAAAAGCGCAAGGTTACCTTTGCCCGAAATAGAGGAAGAAATGGATGAGCAAACATAGTGGCATGGAGCAAACCCGTAGACAATGTCAGACCACATCAAGCATCCAAGAGAACAAGAAAAAGTGGGCCTGCGGAAGAAATCCAAAGCCAACAAGAATTCGATGGACCCAATCACCCTAACAGAGGGAGATTTGCATGACATTGGAGACACGGTGTGGGATGTCACCGCAGAGGTATTGCAGCAGTTCAAGCAGCAATAGTAGAAACTATTGGATGCCATGCAAAAGGGTCTACAGGAGCTATATATCTGCACATGACAGGCTGGCATGGTTTCCACTAGCCTCACTATCGATATTGCAAAAGTTTCTGAGATGCTACGTGCAAAGGAAAACTGAGCGATAGTGCTACCGAATGGAGCACTAACCACAGAAAATGAAGCTGAGAGGCCCACTATCACTGCGCTCAAAGGAGTGGGGTTGAACTTGGTAGCACTCCCTAGTGAGGCACTCCACCTACTACAAGATGGAGTGATCACGGAGTTGAGGGCCCACGAACATTGTGCTTTGCAAGTAATCAATGAGAAAAATATTAATAATGAATAGATGGCCCTACAGCGAGACACCGCCCTCACTTCCATGGTGGAACTTACCAACACAAATATGCGCATGATTATGGCCATGAGGGAAGCTTGCCAAATGGTCCCCGAATTGGCCATTCTTGAAGATGCGAAGGTAGATGAATAGGTCTACAAGCTTGATACAGAGGTGAACAATGCTCGCATAGAGTTGGCTAAGTACAGATTGTAGATTAAGAGTTGAAGGCCTAGCCTTCAACTCCACTAGAAGTAAATGAGCAGCATGCAACTGCTATCATAGAAGCGATAGTTGTGATAGACAGTGTAGTAGCAGATTGCACATGACTTTTTGAATAGTCGTTTGAGGTCCTGACGAGCCTACAGGAGGATCCTAATGTACTGCGGCTGGAGACAGAGGCACGAGAACTATAGTAGCACTATGATAAAAAGGTACAATGCACACCGTCGCTCTCATGGAAAGACTGGCGAAGCTACAGGAGGCCAAAACATTGAAAGAACATGTAGATGTAGCGCAATACAAAGAGGTGGTGTTGTAGGCACACTTGAAGCCCTGTTTTGATGAGGCTTATTTGGTCATAGCCTCTATTGAAGGCAAGCTTGCTAAACTGCAAGCAACTTAGTAGAAGCTTTAGGCTGACAGTTCAAGATTAACGATAGAGGAGTTGGCTGAAGAAGTGAAGTAGGCAACCACACAGTGCGCCACCGAGGTTGACGTCATACAGGTCGAGTTGGGAGGTCTTTGCACAAAGATCTCTGTGCCCATAGAGTGAATCAATGGAAAGTCACCATGTTTGTGATGAGGGCCTGTTGGGAACGGGTTCCCCCAAGAGCAGTTTTGGGGCTAAAAGCCCATCTTTTGGGATAATTTTGTAATAAATTTGTAAAAGTCTCTGCATTTTGTGGTCATGGAGCATGAAGGTGTCAAGAGTCATAAAGGGTTGTATGCCCTTATTTTAGAAAGTTTCAAGTCGGCTGTAAATATCTAACCATGGTCCGCAGACCATGGGATTGTATAAAAAGGAGCTAAGTAAGTAATCACTAAGCAGTGAGTAGTGAGAAGAGAAGCATTGGAGTTTTGGTAGATAAGTCTAAGCGTTCAGGTCTTAGAATAGGTAGAGGCTCTACAGCTGAGTGCACAGAGACATTTTGTGGAAGTCCGTAGGTGAGTGCATGGACCCCTGCAACTGTGTGCGCAGGATGGATAGAGCTGTTTTAAACTCAAAGATATCAATAAAGAGAAGTATTCTTCAAATTCTTTGTATTTATTTCTATTTAATGCACCTGATTATATTTCATTTTCGGTTTAATTTACAATGTTGATGTGATGCGTGAATATATGTGATTGTGTTGGTTAATTGAATGCAAGTAAGGATATCAATTTTCGCAGTGCTAAATATGATAGATTAGTAAGATAAGTAACACACTTGAGTTAACTTGGGAACCTATATAATATACTGTCATAGTTGCGCGAAATTACTTGGACCACGAGTTAGGGCTGCACAAAGGTCAATCATACACATTCGTGGCGGTACTAAATGACGGAATAAAGGGTTGGCTGACAGGGCCCTAAAGCTTACTGACCTACACAAAAGTAGGGGCAGAGGGTATAAACCGATATCACAACCATCTCAGCATGTAGAAACCTGGTTCCAGCATCTCCCCATACCGCCTTGGGTGATACTTCATTCCGCACTCTACGAGTTGATGCTGAAAGGTCCGGTAATGTAGGGATTTGTTTGGCTAACTAATGTTGAACCTGGGTCAGGCCCCACAAAGCCAACACCGTGGAAAGAACTACCAAAATAGAAAATTGTTTTGTGAGTCAGTGGAATAGATGGGTGGCCACTGCTATTCACTTGGATCATGGTAAGAAAGTACCACTCTTTAGACTACCAGGGAGGCACATTCAGAAGCCGAAGCCCCTACATTAAAGATAGAAACCATTACTAAGGAAAGTTGTGCTAGTTTTAAGAACAATATTTATTTTCTAGGACAAAGGACATGCATTAGAGCATGGAACTCCATGTTTAAGAGATAATTGTGCTCAATATACTCCCTTGATTAGTCCATGTATGAAGGAAGAAAAACATTGCCACTTTCAATCCCCATAATAGGACAACTCTCGAAGTAATGACATGTTCATGGTATTCTTCAAAGTGGTTTATGTTTTCTTTCTTTAAAAGCTCTCCTACATGACACATTTATAGTTTTCAGTCACATAATAGCTACAAGTGAGTATTGAAAGTATTCCCAATCTAACAAGTTTGACAATAATCTAATGATATTATCTCGATGTTTCCCAAAGCACCAACATCCCAACACGTTTCAACTCCATGAGTCATGTTATTGGGCCTACGCATTACCATAATTCTTCCTATTATGCCTCTTAAGGTAACATCCTCATATTTTTCTTTGACAACCTATTCCCCTTGATAGTGTAACACACTTCCATGTGTCACATTTGTAAAACCCCTTAGTGTTGTTAACAGTGAGAGGGGGGTGAATCAATATTTCTTATTGAGTAGTATATCTTTAACTTCACAAATAAATATAAACATTCATCAACACCATTCAATAATGCATAGTAATAAGATAATATACACACAGATTTTTAGATGGAAACCCTTTTAGGACAAAAACCAGTGAACACTTCTTAATATTTGTCTTTCGATAAAATGTACATCAATACTTTTATCTCCAATTGAGGGAGGCTCAAATTCCCTGGTTTATAGGTTCCAACTACTAGGACTCTCTAACACCCTTTTTAACAACTTCAAGTGGGAGGATGATCAAATTCATAGTTTACAAGCTCCATCCTGAAGGATTCTCCAACACCTTGTTTACCAGTTGCACCAGCTGCAACTGTACAGACACTCATATGCCCTATGTAGGCTCCAACCAACCCTATCACCACCCTTCCACCTTGAAGTGTTCTTAGGCTCTAGCCAGAAGTAGAATCCACTCTCCTACTATCATGCGGAAAGAGTTATGTTTGCGGACAAACCTAACCTCCCTAGGAGTCTAAGACTCTCTAGTGACAAACAAACCAAACAAGAACAATCCTTCTCTAAACACACGTTATTCTATGAGAGATCAAGT
>APFE030056557.1:0-21425 GCA_000404065.3 Pinus taeda | reverse complement strand
ATACTCTATGTAAAATAATTTCTTCTCAGCACACTTATGACCTTTAGTGCATTTGCTATCACAATTGTAACAAAGCCCATTTTCTCCTTTTTCTTCCAATTGTTGTGGTGTAACCCTTGTAGGTTATGGAAGGCTAGAATAAACAACACTTCCATCTTTATAGTTGTAAGGGGTAGACTTCCTTGTTGCCATAATTTTACTTTCCACTATGTAACAAAGCTCTTTTACTCTTTCCAATTGTTGTGGTGTTTCTCTTTGTATCCTCATAATGTGCTATCATTTCCTCTGTGAAAATTGACCATGTAACAAGTTGTTTTCGAGAACAAAGCCCTTTATACCATAAAATTGATCCAGTTCTAAATAAGAAGATGCAATACATACCTTTTCTAATAGTGGTACACCATGTAGATCAAAATATTGCTCCATCTGAAGTATCCAATTTACCGGATCCTTGCCATCAAACTTCCTCATCTTGCTTTTTATTGATTTTAGGAGCTCGATATTGAAACGACTGTAACTCTGTACTTTTGGATCTTTAAGTTTTTAAATTGCGACCTGCAGTAGCCCTCTGCATCCTCTTTCCAATGCCACCATTCTGATCCAAATTGGATTCTCCAAGGAAGAGTTATGCCAAATCTCCCACAGTGACCTGATTATAGATTAGTTCAGTAGAGCGAACTTGAATGACGTGCCACGTGTCACTGTTTCGACCTTTGGCTCTTAAAAATATATACAAGAAACTATAGTTCGTCCTCAGATCATACCTACGCAAATATAGTGCAAAAAGCTCTGAAATTCGGACCCGAGGTTCAGTGCGATTTCGTCTCAAATGGGTTTTTTTTTCGCTTCTGAAACGTTGCAGAAAAAGAGTTATAGTGAAAATGCCACGATGACCTATTTGGAGCAGCGAAACCCGAGAATCCAAAGCTCTGATACCAAATGTTATGAAACCAGCTCACAAAAATATAGAAAATATAGATCAACGCCTTAGAATTCAGCCTCTTCGAGGGGGCAAGCTCCTTTACATTACACAAATGAACGATTCTTGGATGATACAAATGAAAAGACCTCCTTTCTATATATAGGAGTCTAAGGGGTCATAATATAATCAGAGTCGACATAACAATAATAATGTAAGGGCACAATAATAACAATAGTGGGCTTCTATGGGGCACAATAGTAACAATATGGGCACTACATGGGTACATCAATATAATAAGGGGGTTGTACTAATAACATTAAGGGGTTACACTAGTAGTATAGGGGCCTAATAGGAAGGCAATGCAAGGATCCCAGTGAGGCTTCTAGCTTAAGGGAAAGCAAGGGCAAGAATTGGTCTTCGATCTAGGGCTTGCGATATCTCAAGATCCCACTGTCAGAATATCATGAAATTGGGAGGGCTTCTTGAGGATACGCTAGCGTAGTTGTGGACCAAAAATCTAAGTATTTGGATAGGTAGATCATGAAATAATTGATGCCCTAGGTGACCTAGAGGAATAGACCTAGAGAAGAGGTAAGTGGAGAAGGAAAATGTGTTTAAGGTGATTACCTTTAGGTGAACCAGTGCCTAATCAGGGAGATTGGAGTCATGTAGAATTATGACTATGGACCTTTGAATTTTCTAGGTCAAAGGGGCCTCAAAGACAACTTCACTTGGCACTAGGGCAACAACGAAAGCAACTTCAAAGACTTTATACTTTGTTTTGCAAGATAAATGGCTTGTCAAGGTGAATTTTAGTAAGAAACATCCCTAGGAACATTCATTCATTATACATGGCCCGTACATGAAGCATTCACCACCCAAAAACAAAATCTCCACAACTTTGCATAAGAGATGCAACAAATAAGCCTTGGTATAGCGAAATTCTAGCAACAATGTATGTGACAAAATTAGAAAGAAAGAATAGCATTAAAATGTACTTACATGTATAAGAATATATCCAAACATCCAAAAAATTGCCATCAAGAAGCTCCAAGACATATGAAAATTATCCAAACATCAAAATTCACTCCATGCTCCAAAAATTCACCCTTCAAGAAGGATAGCGAAAATCTCTAAAGAGATACTAGTTCCCAAATCCAAGTCATGATGCTAAAATGAATTCACATCACTTGTATTTATAGTGTACACTTCTAATGAGTTTTATTTAGCTAGTTAGGCCTACATTATCCCCTACAATAAAATAATGTGCAAAATAATTAACTTTTGGTGACAAGCCCACCAAACTAGCTCATAAACAAAAGAATAAGCCTCTCAAGTGGTCGAATAATGAACAATGCATGTCGTTGGGCCTTGGAGGAGGCTTAATGGAGTCCATATGTGCGATAAGGTGTAGTTGAACTCCCAAAAGCAATGGAAAAGGGGTTGGCCCCTTGTAATAACCTGTGGTGCTCCAAATGATATGTGGGGGCACACAAGTGTCCTCATGGGTCTCCAAACAAATTGAAGATGCCTGTAGGTCGCCTGCAAGGGCTAGGATGAAGGTGTAGGTGATGCCACATCATTGTGCAAGTCCTGGATCATCTGCCAAGTGTATGGTGCAACTCCGGGGCCAACTGGGCATGATGGATCAGGTGCATCTTCCTCGTCCAATAAGTGAACCATGAGCAATCTCTGAATGGTTGTGGGGATCTAGAGTGTTGTCTATACACACCCTACTGTTGATTTCTGGTATCACGAGATGTGCTCTAAGCCTCAAAATTTGCAGGGAGACTATGACACATGTATTCCACAATACCCAGAAATCGTTTTGGGAAATTTCAATCGAAGGCAGTTTTATTAGAATAATTAATTATTTTTAATGGGTGCCTAAGTCTAAACTTAGGAAATTAAAATAATTAAAGGATATTGGTCAAAATGGGGGTGAAACTTCTAGAATAAGACGAGGATCAAGCCAAAATGATCTAAGCCATTGATTAGAATCTAATCTGGGTCGTTGGTTCTCAACGAGAAGATTATAAGAGGACGCTTGATGGGCATTTGGAAAACACATCAGAGAGAGATCAAGAGATCAAATTTCTTAGAGATCCGGGAAGAGGTGATGCAGATCCCTAGAGAGGTTGACATAGAACTGCGTAGGCTAATGCAGTAGCTGCGCCGAGCTAGTGTGGGGCCAGCGATCCAGGGCTAGGATCAGTGTCGGATCGCCAGTGATAGTGTGAGGTATTTCTCAATAATCTTCTACCAGTCAGATTCTTTGTATTGGATAGCCAACAAGGCATCCAAAGATTGTATTCAGTAAACTACTGCTTAATAATACAAACCCTCAGCTGTTGCACTAGTTTTCCCACATTGGGTTTTTTTCGGGGACATCTGTCCAAAAAAAAGGTGTCATGTGTCGTGTTTTTCTTTCTTTCTTAGTTTCTTGTTTCTGCATTTAATTTAACTGGTGAAGGCTGCAATGTATTAGTTTCGGTATTTGTTGTAGGAAGCAGTGAATAATTTGTTCAGTGATTAACAAATAGAAGGAACTTCATAAGTTGTTGCAGTAGAAATTTGGTTCTTCCAAATTTTCACATGGTATCAGAGCTGCAGGTGAAGCAAGAGAGCAGAGTCGAAAGAGCCCAACGCTAAAGACAAGGAGAGAAGTCAAAGTGCTGCGTAGGTAATAAATCGAATCCCTTAGGGATTGCACAATCCAAGCCAGGAGGGAAAGATTTTCGTGGAAGATCTCTCTCTAAGTGAGTCGACAGAGGTAAGATTTCCAGATCGAGATTTGTCAGCAGTAGAGGGAGAAACACAACAGAAGCTTCAGCGCAGAGCAGTTTTTCTGGTGAGACACAGTTTTGTGCAGCAGTTGCTGGGGCAGAAATGCGACAAAAGGAAGGAGACACTCTTGAGGGAATTTCTTCCTCGGAGAATTCTTAGCGAGGGAATTTGATTTCTCTATTTCTGAGCAGCAGTAGAGAGGAGGAGATCTACTATTTCCAGCAGGGAGTGCGTAGGCTAGCCTAGTGCTGCACAGAGGAGAGAGGAGGCAGTTCGACATTTCGTTGGCATAGATGGCAACTAATGGGTTACGAGATCAGGATCAATTGGAGGGTGCATCCAGCTATGTGATTTGGAAAGGCCAATATTTCATGCTTTCTGGATGAAGACGATCTCAAAACCTATGTTGACAGTGTGGTGGTTGTACCCGCGGATATAGATCCGCTCAAAAAGTACAAGGTTGAAATGGCGAAGGCCAAACGATTGATCCTTGACGGAGTATGTCACATTGCCAACAAGGATATTGCCCGACAGATGTGGGAGGCATTGGCCACGCTATACGAAGGATCTTCCCTAAAGAATTCCTAGCCAGGGAATTCGATTTCTCTATTGCTGAGCAGTGACAGAGAGGAGAAGTTCTACTAACTCCAGCAGGGAGTGCGTTGGTTAGCCTAGTGCTGTGCAAAGGAGAGAGGAGGTAGTTCGACATTTCGTTGGTAGAGATGGCAGCTAACGGGTTGCGAGATCAGGATTCGTTGGAGGGTGCATCAATATATGTGATCTGGAAGGCTAGGATCTCATGCCTTCTGGATGAACACGATCTCAAAGCCTATGTCGACAGTATGGTAGTTGTACCCTGGATCCAGATCCGCTCAAAAAGTACAAGGCTGAAATGGCGAAGGCCAAATGATTGATCATCCACGGAGTGAGAGATCATGTTGTATGTCACATTTCCGGCAAGGATACTTCCCGACAAATGTGGGAAGCATTGGCCATGCTATACGAAGGATCTTTCGAGAAGCAGAAGATGTATGTGGAGCAGAAGATGTGATCCACGCAGATGCTAAAGGGGGAATGCATTGATCCATTCCTAACAAAGCTTCAGGAAATCTGAGAATCGTTGGTAGCTGCGGGGTCAACACCTCTCGCTACCCAGATAGTGAGGGTGGCCCTAAATTTTGTTTCGAAAGAATGACAAGTATTCATCCAGAGCATCCTGGGTAGAGAAATATTGCCTGATTGGGAAGGAATGTGGGCCACTCTTTAGCAGGAGATGAGAGACTTAGTCAAGTGCAAACTTGACAGCAACAGCAGCAGTGGGACGAAGCCCAAGGAGGAGGAAGAAAATGCAGCCCTTGCATCCAAGGGGCAACAGAAACAGCGGAAGAAGAAGAGAGATGTCTCGAAGATCAAGTGCTTCCAGTGTGGTGAACTTGGTCACTATGCTACACAAAGTCGTCTCATGAAGAAGGACAAGGACGAGAAGTGTGATTTGAAGGTTACGTCCGCAAAGATCAAGGAGGAGTTTGCCATGATTTCCCAGATACCTCTAGGGGTGATCTAGTACTATAGTTCGGAAGAACTGTAGATGGGCAAGATCCTTGAGGAGTCTAGCTCTTTGATTAATACCTTGTTGCGGGAGCCCAAATCAAAAGTAGCAGGATGGACAAGGATCAGTTGGTGCAGAGGACTGCCAGAGTGAAAAGTGTAGTGGCTAGGAGCGCCAGATACTGAGAAACACAAAGCAGAGTTATCATTAGTGTAGTTGGCACAGTGCATAGTCAGCAAAAATGCAGAGGCTTCAGAGGGTCAGCGCAGAGACTGGCAACAATCAGAACTCCAACAACAAATGCATCATGTTGAACACCTGTTCAGTAACTTTGGATTTTTTTCCGTTGTTGATGCATTAGTAGCAGCTGTTGGAGAAGGTTGCAGTGAAAATGCAATTTTGGCAGTGGCAGTGCTAGTAGTAGCACAAATGCAAAATTTATGAGGGTTGCAATACAGATGCAGTGTTGGTAGTGGCAGGGTCAACAATAGTACAGATGTATCATTTGCGCAGTAGTTGGTGGGCAGTGATGTCAGATATCAACAACGCAAAGGGAGATGTTACAGAGAAGGGTGATGCTTTAGCAGGTTGCATCATTAGAGCACATTCCTCACTAAGAGGGACTGTTGATTTCTAGTAGCATTGGATATGCTGTAAGCCTCAAAATTTGTAGGGAGGCTAGGACACATGTATTCCACAATACACATAAATCGTTTTGAGAAATTTCACCCGGAGATAGTTTTATTAAAACAATTAATTATTTTTAATGGGTGCCTAAGTCTAAACTTAGGAAATTAATATAATTAAAGGGTATTAATCAAACTGGGTGTGAAACTTCTAGAAGAAGACGAGGATCAAGCCAGAATGATCTAAGCCATTGATTAAAATCTAATTTGGGCTGTTGGTTCTCAATGAGAAGATTATAAGAGGAGGCTTGATGGGCATTTGGAAAGTACATCAAAGAGAGATCATGAGATCGAATATCTTAGAGAGGGCAGTGCAACAATTGCTAGAGAATTGATTGAGGGGATTTCTTGCAGTGAGGGGTAGGGATAATTCTGGAGGGATATTTCTTGATCCGGGAATACATCGCAGAGGAGGCAGAGAGAGATCAGGAAGAGGCAGTGCAGAGGCTACGCTGGGCAGCGTATGCTCACGTAGAGGCGTCGCAGAGCTTTAGAGGGAGTCTAGAATTCAGCTGGGAAGTCAAGTTCCTAAGCGAGAAGCGTGGGTGTGAGACATGAGAGACAGAGGAATGAAGCTCCACAGAGTATAAGATCCGGGAAGAGGTGACGCAGATCCCCAGATAGGTTGACGCAGAATTGCGTAGGTTGATGCAATATCTGCGTAGAGCCAGCGTGGGGCTAGCCATCCAAGGCCAGGATCAATGTCGGATCACCAGTGACAGTGTGAGGTATTTATCACTAATCTTCAGCTAGTGAGATTCTTTGTATTGGATAGCCAGCAAGGCATCCAAATATTGTATTTAGAAAACTACTGGTTAATAATACAAACCCTCAACTGCTACATCGGTTTTCCCATATTAGGTTTTTCGGGGACATTTGTCGAAAAATAACAGTGTCATGTGTTGTGTATTTCTTTCTTGCTAACTTTCTTTTTTCTGCATTTAATTTAATTAGTGAAGGGTGCAGTGTATTATTTTCTATATTTGCTGTAGGATGCAGTAAATAATTTGTTCAGTGATTAACAAATAGAAGGAGCTTAATCAATTGCTGCAGTGGAAATTTGGGTCTTCCAAATTTTCACACGTACATGTGCTAATGTAGCCCTTTGGGGTTAGGAACCCATATAGGGAGACCAAACCCATATGGAAACCACCTGTAATCCTGCATAAGATCCAATTTGTCCCTGTGCCTTTCAGCACACCAAGTCGGATACCCTTCTTCATATGCCTTTTTCCTTTTTATGTTTTTTTTTTGTTAACTGCTCGAGGCTCTAAGTAATGATAGCATGATGCATAAAGTATAGAAATGGATACCCCCCTTATAAGGTGGGGCAGTTCATCAACAACCGGAACTAGGGACAATCGTGGGTTCTTGAATGATAAAGGAGGTTCATCAAGGGCCATGTAGGAACCAGGGTGATAGACATGGAATGGGGTAGAGCTCACATCATGGCTTTTTCCCACGTGCTAAATGCTTTTGTCCTATGTTGCAGGGAACGTAGAGCAAGGGGGCGTTTTTGTACGAAAACGGGTACGAAACACTGAAACGCGTTTGGTGCGGCCTTGAAACGCGTTTTAGGCCTTACTGGCATATTTCACGAAACTGAAACGTGGCTAGTACGGCCTGAAACGCATTTTAGGGCCGTACGACTCACATTTCAGCTTTTTACTTGTGTTTAAAAAAAAAAAAATTAGTTTGTTTCCTAATTTATTTTTAGGTTATCTTAGTGATTTCTAGTTGCTTCTAGATCCCTGTCTAAAGTTATAAAAGTGAACTTTTGCCCTAGTGTTGATATGCAGTTCATGGTAATGTTAAATTCTTAAAGTAAAATTGATATTCTCCTTTATTTTTCATTTTCATCCTTTTACTTAAATTTTTAACATTACCATGAAATGACTCAGGATGTTTGAGAGTGGTTTCGCCCTCATTGGATTTCATATGGAGAAAATAGAATTTTAGATCTCACTCAAAATCCAGCAGACTTATTTGTTTTTCAGGATATCAGGATTGGAGGGATTGCAATGTTTCCATTGGATTTTATCATGTACTAGCGTATGGATCTTGTATTTAATCAAGAGAACCAAGCCCTCTATGCAGGGAAAACTCCCAATAATCAAGATCATGTAGGGTGCTAGGGTATGAAATGTGTATTTAATCAAGAGCACTAAGGTCGTTCGACTATGTAGGAGGAAACTCCCAATACAATAGTGGTCCCTCTAAAGAATGGGATGTGGATGCAGAAAATCCTGATTTGGATCTCTCTCTTGCAGCCTTATAGTCTTTACTGTACTTGCAGCTTCATATATAATATAAATAAAGGCTGATTTTGAGATTTGGATATATAATAAAGGTTGCTTTTGGATATTCCGATATTTTTATTTTCATTATGTGATCATTCATGAGTAAATGTGATGTAAATTATATCTTAATGTTTAAGTGTAATAAATTATAATGTATCGTTTATGCTTTATGATTGGATTGCATATATATATATATATTCGCGTTTCCCCGTTTCCTCAAATTTGGGGAGGTCGCGTTTCGTATCGCTTCCCGTTTCGGAAACTCGTTTCCGTTTCCCCGTTTCGTGCAACTTAGGTTCTAGTTCAAAGGGAGCAACTATAGCAACAGATGGTGTTGAAGACAGATCGAGGTAGACGAGGTTCTTCCAGAAGTTCCTTTCTCGCTAAGAGTGAGTGTTGAAAATGTAGCAAGTAAAGGTGTTTGAACTTGTCCCTTAGCCAATGAAGACCTCGAATTGTTTTTCTCTTACTATGAGTGTGAGCTCATGAGTTAGACTTCAGTTAGGATGAGTTATTTCTAATTTACTGGAATAGTCATCAAGTTAGCATGCGTAGAGTTGGAGCTTCAGTTAAGTGGAGTCTTCATCTGTTTGACTGCAGAACGAGGTGGCAGTTACCAGTTCTGTTAGAGCTAGTTTGTCTTCAGTCTTGATTAAAGGAAGAACAAGTTAGTCTCTAGTGTTGATTGGAGAGAGAATGAGTTAAGAACTCCAGTGTAGATTGGAGAAAGGACGAGAAGAACTCTTAGTTAGCTCTCAATCAGAACTCAAGTTCTAAAATAGAATTGGGCCTCCTTGTATGTGTTGAAAATTGTAACTAGGTTTGGTCTTCATAAATGTAATAATCACTTTGTAATGTACTTGTCAAAAGATTGAAAAATAATTTATTATTATTATTATTACAATGACTTATTAAAGCATGGGTTTCATGCTTGGGTCATCATTTTTATTAGTCAAAGTCTCCATTGTGGACTTCTAGGATTATTATTGAGTCATTAGAGTCATTGTACCCTTTATAAGACCCTTCTTGGAATTTCGAATCATGTAAAAGTATTATTTTTGAGTCAAATATGTATTATGTCACCTCTACACCAAGTCGGCCTCAAACTGGGCAATTCAACCTCACCAAAAGGGTATATATTGAAGTAATTCAAATTCATTTGGACACACTCTCTCTCACAAGTTCGATATCCAAGAAGAAGCTGGGAAAATGTGCGAAGTAGGAGAAGAAGGTCAAAAGAAGTGCGAGTTTGGCTAAGGAAGAAGAGAAGAAGAAAATAGAAATTTTGGTCTATCTCTCTCTCTCTCATGTGGGCTACTTTAGGAAATCGAAGTCTTTTATCAAGTCAAAGCTACTGCTGTTGCCAAGTCGAAGTTGTTGGTTCAAAGTGCTGCTGCTGCTACAAGGTCGAAGTTCTGGATCAAAGTAAGGGCAGACTTGGTGTGGAGGAGGTCTGTGTCTAGGTTGAAGAGTCTCAAGAAAAACTATTGAAGGAAGATATTTTGATTGAGTTTTCCCCTAGAGAGGGGTTTTGTCCTTGCAAAGTGCCTACATCTTGTGTCTCGTGTTTTTTGTGATCTTCATACACATAATTTGGTAATTGCTTGATGAAAGATAATATTATAAAGAAGTAAAAGAAGCCAACATAATTCACAAGTAATATTCAAGAAAGAAGAAATCAAACCCTAATCCACTAACATTGATTTCTCGACATAGGATCAGAGCTAAGGTCAAGGAAGATTGAAGATCATTTTGTTGGCTCAAAGGAAATGTCTACTCCCTCTGTGACAAGCTATATAAGAATGGGATTTAATATTGCAGGAAGTTGGATCAAGAAAATCTTCCACTACTTACTCAACAAGGTCAAGAGTCAAGGGTTCTTGGTTGCTCTTACAGGTTCTCTTAGTGATGATAATGCATGGATTATTGATACTTTGCATCAAGGCCGGAGAAAGCAAACAACTTCACACTCTATCAAAGGAACCATCTTCTCATGCAGTAGAATTGGGAGACAACAAAAGCTATGCTATTAAGGGGCTGGGATCAACATCTTTGAAGTTGGAAAATGGAGCTAAGCTATATCTCAACAATATACTACATGTTCCAAGTTTGAAAAAGATTTTTCTTTCTATTTCTTTTTTAGAAGATAAAAGGGATAGAGTTGCATTTGTTGATGGAAAAGTTTTGGTTTGGGGAAAAGAATCAAGTATTGATAAAGCTAAGGTTATTGGAGTTCGTGAAGGAAGCCTATATAGAGTCATTACACCACCTCCTCAAGCTTTGGTTCATATGGAAATCAATCCCATTGAGCTATGGCAAAGGAGATATGGTCATCTATATTACAAGGTCATTCCTACTCTTAATCAACTAGTTCATGGCATCCCCTATTGATTTGTGGTAGCATCAGATGTGCTCTAGCCATGAAAATTGGTGGAGAGGCTAAAGCACATGAGATCTCCAAAACCCAGAAATCGTTTGGAGAAATTCTACCCGGATAAGGAGATATTAAAATAACTAATCTTTTTAATGGGGTCCTAAGTATAAACTTAGGAAAATTAAAATATTAATGTGTATTAATATAATTCTGGGTTAGAAGGTTCCAAGAGACGAGGATCAAGCCAAATCTAATCTTAGCCGTTGATTAGGTACTTAATCTTGGCCGTTGAAGACTCAACAGGAAAAGTATAAGAGGAGGCTTGAGGATCAGTTGGAGACACACCAAATTGATCAGTCAGTTCGATTTTTTGGAGCGGGGTTTGCTGAGAGAATTGAACCAGTGGTCTGTTGCAATGAGGGGTAGTTTGGCAGAAGGTCGAGAATACATAGCAGAGAGGGGGAGATACTGCCAGAGAGATAACGTAGAGCCTGGGAAGGTTGACGCAGAGGCAATTGGGACTTACGAAGAGGCTGAGGAAGCCAACGTGGGTGACACAGAGGGCTAGAGGGCTGACGTAGAGGCAGCAGTAGCTGTGCAAAAGCTAGCAAAGTTGATGCAAGGCCAAGAGGCAGTGCTGGAGATTTTCGTGGGGCAGACTAGGGGTGAGAGGGTGGCGCAATCCTTGGAGAGTGATGCAGACTAGTGGAGAAGCTTGGAGCAGCTTTCGCTGTCCATCTAAGGAGCTGCTGTAGTTGCTGTGGGATCGATCATCTGGTGGCTGATCAACCAGAATATCTGTCTCTGAGGAGAGGTACTTCTGCCAAGGAAATTCTCTAAAGGGTGAGCCATTTTTGGCACCCTAGTTGTATTCATAATAATAAAACCATCATATCTGCTGCACCGATTTTCCCACATTGGGTTTTTCCGGGGACAATTGTCTAAAAATAACGGTGTCCCTTGTGTGATTGTCTCAGTTATTTTATTTGTTGATCTATATATGTGTTGAGGCTGCATTTGTGTTTATTTCGGTATCTATATTTATAAATAACTTGTTAATGGAAAGAACAAGTAGGAGATAATAAACCAGATAATGCAGTAGGGATTTTTGATGTGTCAGATTTAGAAATTTTAACATGGTATCGAGCATTGCAGATCACAGGAGAACTGAAGGCACTAGTAGTAATATGAAGAATTTGTAGCAGTAGCAGCGATCTCGAGAGATAACGTTGTTCTAGAGCAAAAGCAGCTAGAGAGGAAGTGACGCAGAGCTTGCGTCATCATTTCGAGCCAGGAGGAGGGTCAACACAGAGGTAGAGGGGCAGAGCAGACCTACCCAATGCCCAGTCATCTTTCTCAGCAAGGAAGGATCGACGCTATGGCCAGGAGGTGCACATTCAGTCGTTGCCAGGATTGCGCAAAACCTGATAGGTTCAATTTCTTCGATCGCTGGGGCTTGGGGAGCTGTGGGCAGATTGTGATATAAGGAGCTGGTGGGACGTTGTTTTTGTCGAAGTAGAACAATGTCTAAGGAGATGGAACCAAGGTAGAGGGAGTTGCTACCTTGATGAATTTCCAACCAAGAAATCCAGATTCGAGTTGTAGTTGCAAGGAGGATTGGAGAGGAGTGGTTCGACAACTGGCCAGAGGATTTCCAAAAGGGAAGTCAAGACTCAGAGGGAGTCCAGAAGAGAGGCTAAAATGGCAGTGAACGGACTGAGAGATCAAGACAGGTTGGCTGGGGCTTCCAACTTTGTCATCTAGAAGGCCAAGATCCTGGTAGTCTTGGATCGACATCGTATCAAAGACTTTGCCTTGAGAACCGTGGCTATCTTGGTTGACCCAGATGAGAAGGAGAAGTATGAGGATGCAATGGCGAGGGCGAAGTGCATATCCTAGACAGGGTCAAAGATCATGTCATACCACATATTGTTGAGAAGAACACAACAAAGGAGATGTGGGACACCTTGACCACCTTATACCAGGGCTCTTCCGTGCAAAGGAAGATGCTATTGGAGAATCAACTGTGATCATATCAGATGCAGAAGGGAGAGCAGATAGATCTATTCCTTCTCAGGTTGCAAGAGATTCGCGACCAACTTACTTTTGTGGGGTCGACACCGGATCTAGAATTTATGGTCAACACTGCCCTGAATGCAGTCTCCGACGAGTGGGAGACATTTGTCCACAATATTTTGGACAGAGCTACTCTTCCCAGTTGGGAGGAGATTCGCTAGGAAGAGATCAGGGGGATGACCAAGGCGAGGAGTAGTGGCAAGGAAAGTTGAATCAAGAAAGAGGAGGAGGAGGATGCAGCTCTAGCATCTGCGGGACAACAAGGGAAAAGGAAGACAAAGGACATCTCCAAGGTTAAGTGCTTCCATTTTGGGGAACTGGGACATTATGCCTCCCAATGTCACAGGAAGAAAAACAAGAGAAAGGCTTCCGATTCAAAGGCAACTCCAACTAAGGTGGAGAAAGAGGTCGAGACTGATGACGATTATGCCATGAGTGCTCATGCACCTCTAGAGAAGAGGTGGGGAGACATCGAGTTGCAGTAAGGAGGACTACATACTAGGGGCATGGTCCTTGAGGTGCCTAAACTCTTGGATCATATCCAACTATGGGAGCCCTTAATGACAGTAGTAGGATGACAGGGGTCAGGTGGAGCAAAGTGTAGTGGAGCAACAAGGTAGTGCTTGGGTGCAGAAATATGAGGCAACGCAGTAGAGGTTGCAGCAGTGCGAGAGGCACAATGGTGTATGCAACAACCCACTGGCAACAAAGGCACATGATAGCAACAAAGGCAAATTCAGTTTCACGAGGCTTCCAGACTGACTGGGATGTCAGTATTTGGGAGAAGTCAGTTACCTACTTCTCGTTAACTGAGTTGCAGTGGAATAGTTAGTAGTGGTAGTGCTAGGGGCTGCATGGGCAACATATTGAGAGGGGGTTGCAATACAAATGTGGCAATGGCAGTGTCATGGGTTGCAGTATAGGAAGCAACAGTGCAGATGATGTGAGGCAGCAGGCCAAGCATCAACACAGGTACTAGTGCGGAGAATCAATGTGATGTTTCCATGGTGAAGCATTACTAAAGCACATTCCTCGCTAAGAGGGAGTGTTGATTTGTGGTAGCATCAAATGTGCTCTAGCCATGAAAATTGATGGAGAGGTTAAAGCACATGAGATCTCCAAAACCCAGAAATCGTTTGGAGAAATTCTACCCGGATGAGGTGATATAAAGTAATTAATATTTTTAATGGGGTCCTAAGTATATACTTAGGAAAATTAAAATATTAATGTGTATTAATATAATTTTGGGTTAGAAGGTTCCAAGAGACGAGAATCAAGCCAAATCTAATCTTAGCCGTTGATTAGGGACTTAATCTTGGCCGTTGAAGACTCAACAGGAAAAGTATAAGAGGAGGCTTGAGGGTCAGTTGGAGACACACCAAATTGATCAATTAGTTCGATTTTCTGGAGCGCGGGTTTGTTGAGAGAATTGAACCAGTGATCCATTGTAGTGAGGGGCGATTTGACAGAAGGACGAGAATACATAGCAGAGAGGCAGAGATAGTGCCAGAGAGACAACGTAGAGCCTGGGAAGGCTGACGCTGAGGCAACTGGGACTTACTAAGAGGCTGAGGAATGCAACGTGGGTGACACAGAGGGCTGACACAAAGGCAACAATAGTTGCACAGAGGCTAGCAAAGCTGACGCAGGGCCAAGAGGCAGCACTAGAGATTTTCATGGGGCAGACTGGGGCTGAGAGGGCCGAGAGGGTGACACAGTCCCAAGAGAGTGACACAGAGTAGTGGAGGAGCAGCTTCGCTGTCCAGCTAAGGAGTTGCCATGGTTGTTGTGGGATTGATCATCTGGTGGATGATCAACTAAACTATCTGTCTTCGAGGGGAGGTACTTATGCCAAGGAAATTCTCTGAAGGGTGAGCCATTTCTGGCACCCTAATTGTTTTCAGAAACTGCATAATAATAAAACCCTCATATCTATTGCACCGATTTTCCCACATTGGGTTTTTCTGAGGAAGATTGTCCAAAAATAACGGTGTTCCTTGTGTAATTGTCTCAGTTATTTTAGTTGCTGATTTGTATATGTGTTGAGGCTGCATTTGTGTTTATTTTGGTATTTATATTTATAAATAACTTGTTAATGGAAAGAACAAGTAGGAGATAATAAACCAGATAATGTAGTAGGGACTTTTGATGTGTCAGATTTAGAAATTTCAACATCCCCAATATCAAAGAAGATCATGAAGGAGTTTGCAAGGGATGCTCTTTGGGTAAACATACGATAAAACCATTTTCAAATAGTGAAACAAGGTCTAAAGAAATATTATACCTCATTCATTTTGATGTGTGTGGGCCTATGTCTGACAAATCACTTGGAGGTCATTTATACTACGTAACATTCATTGATGATCAATCTTGAAAGACATGGCTCTACCTTCTCAAGAAAAAGGATGAAGTATTTGAGAAATTCAAGGAGTTTAGATCTAAAGTGGAAACCCTAATCGAAAGAATAATAAAGACTCTGAGATTCGACAATGGTGGGGAATACACTTCTAAAGAATTGATTGCATATTGTAAAGAAGCAGGAATTAAGAGGGAGCTCATTGTTCCCTACAATCCCGAACAAAATGGGGTAATTGAAAGAAAGAATAGGTCAATTGAAGAAGGCATTCAAACAATGCTCCTTGAGCAAGACTTACAAAAATTCTTATGGGGAGAAGCAGCAATGACAACAGTATGCATTCAATATGGAAGCCCTCATAGAATTCTTGAGAACATCACACTTAAGGAAGCATTCACAGGAAAGAAGCAGACTGTGGATCATCTCCGAATCTTTGGGAGTTATGCTTACATCCATGTTAAAAAAGACAAGAGAAAGAAGTTAGACTCTACAAGCATCAAAGGAATCTTTGTTGGCTATAGTCTCTCCTCAAAAGCATATAAAATCTACATCAAAGAAGGAAGACATATTGAAGTAAGTAGGGATGTCATATTTGATGAGAATCAAGCCTACAAAAGATCCAAGGACGTTCCTATTGATTCCGATGACGAAGACATACCTATATTCGAAGAAGAAGAAGTACACCACTACTATTCAAGAAGAAGAAGAAGGACCAAGTGAGTCTATTCAACATGTGGTCATACCAACCACTAGGAAAAGGCTAAATTGGTTAAAAGCAACCCTCGGAGACACTGAAGGACATGAAGCTCAAAAGGAACCTTTAGAGAAAGTAAAAGGTCGAAGAGATACTCTGGATATGTTGCATATATAACAAAACTAATTGAAGTTGAACCATCTACATTCGAAGATGCTGCTCATCAAGAGCTTTGGAAGAAGGCAATGCATGAAGAATATCAATCCATCATGAAGAATGGGTTTTGAGAAATTGTTCCTAGACCTAGTGACAAATTAGTTGTCACCTCTAAATGGATTTATAAGATCAAGCATGATGTTGATGGAAGCATAGACAAATGCAAGGTCATATTTGTTGCAAGGGGTTTCTCTCAAAAGGAAGGCATAGATTATGAAGAAACCTTTGCACCCACTGCAAGGTATACTACAATTAGATCTTTGGTTTCATTGGCTACCACCACGGGATGGAATATATCCATTAAATGGATGTGAAGACAACATTTCTAAATGAGACCATTGATGAGGAAGTATACATAGAGCAATCCGAAGGCTTTGAGGTAAATAATAGAGATACTCATGTACGTTGACTCAAGAAGGCCCTATATGACTTGAAGCATGCACCTAGGACATGGTATGCAAGAATGGATGCATACCTTCTAAGAATTGGGTTCGTGAAGAGTTATGCTGATTCAAATCTCTACGTCAAGGTGGAGGATAATGAGCCAATCATTAATCTACTATGTGTGGATGATCTATTCATCACTAGTGTGGAGCAAAGAATTCGAGAGTGCAAGAAGATGCTCGTAGTTGAATTTGAGATGAAGGATCTAGGACTAATGCACTATTACTTGGGTCTGGAAGTATGGCGGAAACCCGGGGAGATATATTTGGGGCAAGGAAAATACATCATCGAGTTGTTGCAGAAATTTGGGATGATGGATTCCAAACCCATGACTACTATGATCACCAATCTCAAGAAGTTGAGTTGCTCTAACTTAAGTCTTGTGAATCCTACCTCCTATCAAAAGTTGGTAAGCTCCCTGATGTATCTGGTAAACACTAGGTCGAATATATGTTTTGTTGTAAACATTCTTAGTTAGTTCCAATTGGAGCCTTGTCATGATCATTGGATAACTGCCAAACACATATTGAGATATCTTCGTGGCACTATACATCACTACCTAAAGTATGATAGCAAGGAAGTCAAGCTAATTGGCTTCGTAGATTATGATTGGGGTGGCAGTGAGACCGATGGAAGGAGCACTACAGGTGGATGCTTTAGTTTGGGCATTGTTATGGTTTCATGGATGAGTAGGAAGCAAGATCTCGTTGCATTGAGTAGTGTTGAGGCAAAATATGTGGTTGCATGCAAAGTACGAAAGGAGGCTGTATGGTTGAGGAAGCTTCTGACAAATTTGTTTGAGAAGCCTCTAGGTATTACTGTAATCAATTGTGACAACCAAAGTTGCATCAAGATGTTTGGAGATCCTGTGTTTCATGCTAGGACAGAGCATATCAACAATAAGTTCCACTATATCAAGAATTTGGTCCAGGATGGGATCGTGAAGCTGGAGTATGTTCCGACAGATGAACAGGTAGCTGACATACTAACAAAGTCTCTTCCTAATAAGGAGTTTGAATATCTTAGGAAAATGCTTGATTTAGTAGATATTACTGATCTTGTTGATAAAAATTTGTAAGAGATTGTTGAGGCTTTGGGAGTGAAGCATTGCCTGGGAGGGCATCAGGTCGACATTATGTATTGATGTCTAGATCCCAAAGTAGAGAGGGTGGCATTGGTCTTGGAACTCTGACCTCGGATACACACTCGGACCCTTGGGTTGATGGTTAGCAAGTAAGCCTGATGGTACCTAGATAGGCTGAAAGCTTTAGTCCATCTTAGTACCATCTCTCCACCTAGATAGATTTCCTTGTTCAGGAATCTAGTCCATGGCATTGCAGTGCCTAAAATCTTCATAGTTCATATAGTTTTAGATCTTCCCTTTGAATACCTCACTAGTTAAGAGGGAGTGTTGAAAATTGTAACTAGGTTCGGTCTTCATAAATGTAATAGAGTCACTATGTAATGTACTTGTCAAAAGAATGAAAAATATTTTTTATTTTTATTTTTATTACAATGACTTATTAAAGCATGGGTTTCATGCTTGGGTCATCATTTTTATTTGTCAAAGTCCATGGACTCCTAGGATTATTATTGAGTCATTAGAGTCATTGTACCTTTTATAAGACAATTCTTGGGCTTTCAAATCATGTAAAAAGAATTATTTTTGAGTCAAATATGTATTATGTCACCTCCACACCAAGGCATCCTAAAGGAGATCAAGTCGGCCTCAAACTGGGCAATTCAACCTCACTAAAAGGGTATATATATTGAAGTAGTTTGAATTCATTTGGACACACACTCCCTCACAAGTTTGATATCCAAGAAGAAGCTGGGAAAAAGTGCGAAGTAGGAGAAGAAGGTCAAAAGAAGTGCGAGTTTGGCTAAGGAAGAAGAGAAGAAGAAAATCGAAATTTTGGTCTATCTCTCTCTCTCTCTCATGTGGGCTACTTTAGGAGATTGAAGTCTTTTATCAAGTCGAAGTTGCTGCTATTGCCAGTTGCTACCTGTTGCTGCCAATTCGAAGTTGCTGGGTCGAAGCGTTGTTGCTGCTACAAGGTCGAAGTTCTGGATCAAAGTAAGGGCAGACTTGGTGTGGAGGAGGTCTGTGTCTAGTTTGAAGAGTCTCAAGAAAAACTATTGAAGGAATATATTTTCATTGGGTTTTCCCCTAGAGAGGGGTTTTGCCCTGGCAAAGTGCCTACATCTTGTGTCTTGTGTTTTTTGTGATCTTCATACACATGTAATTTGGTAATTGCTTGATGAAAGATAATATAATAAAGAAGTAAAAGAAGCCAACATAATTCACAAGTAATTATCAAGAAAGAAGAAATCAAACCCTAATCCACTATCATTGATTTCTCAACAGTATGTTTGAATTGGGTCTATAAAGGGGAGGATGAAGGCACATGAAATCATAAGTTTTTTGCACAAGGTTTGTGAGACAAGACAATTCATGAGTTTGTGAGAGTATCTTTGATTATGGAGAACGCAGAGCTTGTGTCCTAAGAAATAGGAGATCACAAGTGCGCTAGAATTTAGGAGAATTGGTTGTGCGTAGGTTTTTAGGAGTTGGGGTCCTATGAAATAGGAGGTAAAAAGTGTGCAAGGAAATAGGAGGAATTGCGCTAGGATTTAGAGGCCTCCTATGCACTAGGAAATAGGGACATAGTGCACAAGGATTTTGGAGGCTTCTAGTGCACAAAAGAGAGCAGGTTTTCCAGAGCAAGTCAAGGAGGTAGTAGAGGACCAATTACATGCTAGAGGGCCGAGATCAAGCAATGATCAAGGCAAGTCGAGATCAATTGTATCAACTGAGATTTGTGAGAAGAAGCAGAGCGCTTTCTCAGAGAAACAAATTTCTTTGTAATAGATCCAATTTCTCAAGAATAATCAATAAAATTCCACATCACGGAAGCAAGTTTTCCTTATTGGGTTTCCTGAGAAAATTATTGTGTCAATTTATGTGATGTGTTTTTATACCTCTGATGTTTTTATTCCACTACTTATGAGTTGTTAAGAAACTTTGTATCTTGGTGAAAGTAAACTAGTTTTCAGTTTTCCATTATTCATCTAAGTAGTTGCAAAGTTTCATGGAAATTTAACACATAATGACATCTTCCCACAATGCAATTCAATCATCTTCACCCTTGGATTTGGGCTTGAAATTCCACACTCTTTTGATATAGTTTAGACATCTTTGATTTAAGTGAGACACATTCATGAGGAAGCATGCCTTATGCGTTCACACTTTATTCTCTCTAAGAGAGATAAAAGTAAATTGGTGAAGGGCTTGAAAGAGTAACCTCCCCTAGAATTTGGACATGCCTTACACCATGCAAATCAAAGTAAAAATTGTTCTTCTTAGACAACATAGCTTGGTCCAATGTCTTGATAATTTGGACCAAGTAAATTAGAGTTGAGGATTCTTTCCTTTAAATTTATTGCCAATTAGGTTGATATAGCCTAATCTTGTCCTTGAGGGCATTCTAGACAATTTTCTCCTCACGAGACATCTTGTTTAGCAGTGTGCTTTCCTTACCCTTTTAGGTGTCAACCATGTTAAAATCTTCACACATAATGTGATGGGCTTCAAGGAGCTTATCAACAAACAATTTCCAAGAGGAAGCTCATTTGCCCCACAACATCATTAGAAGCATGGTTGTTGGTTGGCCTCAAGATTTTATTCTCTAAAGTTAACAATATCTATGTTAAAGAATCTAGGGAAAAGTAGTGTAGTGTGATTCTTCGTTACTTGATAATAATTTGTGGAGTCTTTTTACTTTTCTTGTTAGCTTATTCTTCTTCTTCTTATTAGTGCATATGTGTGTACTTCATCAAACTGCTACCAAAACATATAAACAAGAACACAAGATGTTGGCTCTCTGCTAGGGCCAAAACCTCTCTATTCTTGAGAGGAAAACCCTTTAGTGAATTTCTCTTATTGAAGCTTCTATTGATCAATGCCAAACCCTAGACCCCTGACTAAGAGATCCTCCAAGCACAAGTCAAGTCTTTACTCCTTTCTGCACCATATACCTCGACACTTCTTTCGATGCTTTGTTCTCCAACACTTCGTCCTCTTACTATGAATCTTGTTCTTCTTCCTTCAGTCTTTTGGATGAGATGTTCTTCTTTGATCCCTTGCTAAAATATACTTCAACTTTGACCAACCGAAATCCTTCTTGAGTGTATGACTGTTCTACTGCCCTAGTTTCTCGCATGTGTGGAGAGAACCCTTAGTGTATTAGGTATTTCTTCCTTCACTAGAGAGAGGGGCTCCTTCACTTGTCGTGAGAGACCTTGTGAGCATAGTATCAAACCCAAACAACACAAAACTATGGACTGTTTGTGCCTGTTGTTACAACTGGAGATTTCTCCTCCTCTTCCTTGCATGTGTGACTGTTTCTATCCCTAGAAACAGTTGTTTGCTTTGCTGTCCCTTCTTCTTTCTTCGCTGCACCTTATAGACCTTTTTCCATGGCTTGCTTTGTTCCTCCTTGTCTTCTTTTCTTTGCAGATTTCAAAGCTTGAGTAGTACATTATGTTTAGAGTGGACAACCTCTATAAATAGAGGGTTGCCCCTCCACTTAAGCCGACTTGTAGGTTGTCTTGACTGGCTACTAGCAGTCCGACTTGGAGGGCCGTTTGTAGGTTAATTTGGAGGGCAGTTTGGTGGCTGATTTGCTGAGTAGGCTTCACACATTTTTCATGGTGGTGTAGCATGCTTGAAGGAGCTTCTTGAAGGTGTCATTACATAGGATTAGACTTGACTTTGATTGGAGGTTTCCCTTTGACTTTAATATATATTTATATATAGTGTCACATGCCCTTAAGGCCTTCAATATTTTCTCTTGACTATTTGACTCACCTATAACACTTTGATATGTGCTAGACTTACTTCAATGAGCAAGAAACTCATTGACATATATTATAAAAATAATATTTCTTTTCTTGAATAACTACAAATATCAAAAGTACATCTATGAAGACCGAATATAGTTACACACACTTCAACTATC
>APFE030056552.1:0-14772 GCA_000404065.3 Pinus taeda | reverse complement strand
CAAGATTACTAAGCTATGAAATGACTAAACTATGAATGAAATGAAATGACTAAGTTATACTAGGTATAAAGCAATCGAGATGATTGAATTATGCTAGATAGAAAGCAACCGAGATGATTGAGTTATGCTAGGTATAAAGCAATCGAGATTACTGATGCAAAGATAAATTTAATTGTGAACTCCATTGAACTGCATCCTAAAAATAGAGCATCCACAAATTAAATCTATGAAATAAAGCGAAATCTAATTGCAGTGAATCAAAGACCTCATCTGCATGCACGGTTCCTCCATAAGGCACTCATCAGCTTTAATCAATGGCACATAAAATGTATGAACCAAGATCTTTGTATTAATCGGAAAATAGTTTCTATAGGATGATTCAAAATTACATATGGTGGTGCACCCTTAACACAGAGCGCCATTGTTCGTATAGAGTTTTTAATTAACAACATGAGAAATTAAAGCCTAAGGATCTTTGCTATAGTCCTTATCAAACCAAATCATATCACTTATTCATTGATTTTCTATTGAAAAAGCAAATCGATAATATCTCTTGAAACTCGGACTCTGTCCCAGCACATTATCTCGTGGTTGACTGTCATGGTTGACTGTGTTGTAGTGTGAACATATTGAAGGATTAGCTCAAGTAAACAGGAAGAGATCCATGAGAGGATCATTCCCTACCTACCCATATACTCCTTTACTGAGCTGGCACACTCGAACCCTGTCAACAACGGAAGTAGCTACAGAATTAGGTCAATTCTGTACCTGCATGCAAACTTTAATAAAACAATAAGTCATATTGACAAAATATGAAAAAGAGGACATATGAGTGCTTACCTTAACAAAACCTTATATTTATTGCATTTATTTGGATGATAGCAATAGGAAAAAGGAAGTAATATGGGCAAAAAGGGTGTCAAGGTAAAGTAGTTCTTGGACTCTACAATCCTCTGCATCCATTCATCTTTTGTCAACAAATATCCATCAAAGTTTACATAAGAAATATTAGTTTTTGGATTAATCCCAGCATTGACTGCTCCAATGGTAGATTCCCTATCATCAACAAGCTCCGTTGTTGGATTGACCATATTGTCATCAACAAGTTTCGTTGTTGGAATCATCAAATTTTCATCCACTGGTGGCTATGCACAGTGGGGTTCGCAAGCATCTACATGCTCCTTGTCTAATTCTTCTACAAATGTTTCATAATTATCATCCGCTTGTAGCTTACCAAAGTGGGATTTACCAATCTCTTCAATGGCCCCCTTCCACAAAAACACCTCTCAAGGGTATCCCAGGCTTCCTTGGTTGTTTTGGCATCGGAAATTAGGGGAATAATGTTGCCATCAACATATTATTTTATGCATTCCAATGTGAAGACATCCTTTAGCCTATTCACTTACAAATCTAAAAAAATCTAAAACATCTCCTGTTGTCGCTTTGACCTTCTTAGCCTCTTGGCTTTTCCCATTTGTTGAGTGTTGCCTCAGTATGTCTCAACAAGAAAAACAAATTGTAGACATCGCATCTAACTGTAATAAAAACTCCCTTGTCTATCGGCTTACAAAAAAAATTGAGTATACAAATTTTCACAAATGCGATGCTTTTACAAAAGATTTTACAAAAAAACCACAATGCCTAGATCCGATTGGAACAATAACCCCTTTTTAGATTTTGTTGTTTTAATAAAAAAGATGCAGTGCCCCTTATAACAATGTCAACATTTTTTTTATTTTTTTATTTTTTTTCATTTTACAATAATAAATTCCTTTTCTCAATGGAATGGGTTCCCCTCAACTCCTCTTTAAAAACTCTTTAAAAATACTTTTAACAAACCCCTCTTAATTTTTTTTTTTTTTTATTTAAAATAACTTCACAAATTCCTTTGTTTTTTTAAATCATGAATAAGACTTTCCACCAAGGAACTCAAATAGATTCAAAATTTATGACTAAAAAAACTTTTTGAGTTTGTCTTGTTGTGAACCTTTTAATATTTGAGGAGGAAACTTTGACAATGCTTTAAAAAAAACATGAAACCTTTGACTTTCAATATTCTTGGAGGGATTTTGTATTCTTTTTATTTTTTTTAAATTGTCTCATCATCATTTGCACAGCCTTGATGATCTTTTCAGCAGAGCTTTGTGTACTCCTTTAACTCAAGTTGTGCGAAGTTCTTAAATTTTCGACAATTTGGCAAGTTTGTGACTTTTTTGTGTAGTTTCTTCTTCGCTGAGATGCGAAACTGACGTAGCTATCTCTCGTGACAGATGTGAAAATTTACGCACTTCCTCTTATTCACGTGCAGAATTCACGTTGCTTTCACACCTTCCCCTTGGCCTCTCATGCCCCTTTCTTCTTCTTTGCAAGCCCAATTTTTTTTTTGAAGTGTTGCTCTCTTTGGAGTCTTATGCGACCCAATGCTTTGATACCATGACAAAAATTGAAGAGAAAATGTTGGAGGAGAGAATTTCTCATCTCAATATTATGAATTAGTTAAATAAGATTACATGGGAAACATCGGTAAGAAATGAATGGAGTGAAACTCGACTAAAATGGACTAATGGAAACTGAATTAGGACACTTGGATGGATGGCTTTGACACCTAGTAGGTGGTTTTCCTTATATTCTCCAATACTCTGCTACCGCGATCATGAGCCAAAAAGAGCACGGACGTCACCGAGGATGAAGCTTAGGATATATTGAACAACTATGCTCCGCAAAAACCTTGAGCAAGTGAAGCTCAAGTGAAAAATATTTCATCTATAATTTTCCACTAAAACGAAGACACACATCCATAATGAGAAAGTGTGCAAATAAAAAATTGGGCTACCTTTTCTTCACTATGCTCAGGTCCATAATTTTTTCATGCCAAATCTTTTGTACATGGGTTCTATTTTCACATTGATGGTTGTTCTACAAAGGGATACAACGACCACCTCCTTTATATGCAACATATACTATTTTCCTACCAACAACTATAGGAACCTATTCACACACATCCTAAATTAATTTAATTTAATTTATATCTAGAAAAAATGATATCTCGGGCCCTCCCTTAAGTGAGTTACCCACAGAGCAATTGGCTCTGATACCAAATTGTAAAACCAATTTCACACCAAAACTATATTTTATATTACATTAAACACATATAAATACACCAATTACTAGTTTAAGATAGAAATTCTATTTTAACCATGCAATCACTTAGTTGAGAAAATCTCTCAACCAAACACTAAACTAGAAACTATTTTAGTTGGACTAAACATATTAGATCGAGCTAATTATAAATTAACCAAATTACATCTATCATGAATGATTTCATTCAATTTTCACAAGACCAGTACGAGTTAAATATCTAGGTCTTCTTGACACGAAGTTGCAAATCCCACCCACATGACGCCTATTAACCCACAAATAAAAGAGATAGGCTTTAGGAGGTGGGCTTGACGATTGGCCTATACAATTTAAGGGTGTGGAAACATGATTGAGAAATGAGGAGTGTTGGAATTTTAATGGATGGTTTTGAAAATTTTAGAGTTTCGTATCAATTTTAATAATTTTATTGAAAAATATTATGATTTAAGAGCAAATTATATTTATGTATAGTCTATTAATTAGAATATTTTCCTATAAAATTTCACCATGAGAAAGTATTTTCCAATAAAATTTTATCATGAGAAAATATTTTCCCAACTAAAAAGACAAGAGAATAATTTAGTTTATATAATAGGTAGCTTACAACTTTAAAATTACAAAATAGTAAACGAGATGGTCATGGATTTAGTTTATGGGCTTGTGGTTGTTCAACCAATAGTAAACTTGTAATCCACTTGGTTATATATTTAATGTATATATATCTCAATATCTCAGAGATAGGGTGTCAGATTCCTGCATTAATTTAATCAAACCAGTGCTATTCCTTTGGCTTTTTCAGAAACATCAATTGCAATAATCTAGGTGATGTATTTTGGAGAGGCTTTCAAATTCCTTGTATAAGTTAATTAAATCTAGTTATGGTTAAGATTAAGGAATATATGTAGAAGTGGATGTGTCTAAAGACATCATTGTTGGGTGTTAGGTCCCTATGATACAGATGGAGCAATTATTTGATCTACATGATGTATCACACACACAAAAGGTATGCATACATATTTATATTTAGAACAAAATCAATTTGTTTGGTATAGATGACTTTGTTCTCGTAAATCAATTTTCACTTGGACAATTTTTGCGGAATAATTGGTATCACATTATGAGGATACAAAGAGTAATACCTTCTTTATCAAATTAATAAATCTCAAATAAAAGGGTTCAATGGTAGAGCACATTGAAGACTTCCAGAGATTGAATATCAAAGTAAATGATATTCCAAACGATTATAGGATTGATGTCTTCATAGGGACTTTAAAGGATAACATCCAACATGAGGTTCACCTTTGGGAACCGTATTCATTAGAGAAGGAATTCAAGGTGGAAATAAAAGTTGAAATAAAAATTATGGAAACAAGGAAGTATGTCACTCACAACTATAAAGATGGAAATGTTGTTGCTCTTAGCCTCCCACAACCTACAAGGTTGACACCAAAACAACTAGAGGAGAAAGGAGAAAAAGGGATTTGTTACTATTGTGATAGAAAATAAGTTAAGGATCATAAGTGTGTTGAGAAGAAATTATTTTACATAGATTGTGAAGAGGAGGAAGAAAAATAACTTGAAACATCAATACAAGACGATATACACCAGGAATCAACCCCAAAGAAAGACGAAATGAATCCTACCATATCATGTAATGCATTGGAAAGAATGACCACTCCTTAAACTCTCAATATATAACGATTTATCAAGAAGAAAAAGGTAATAGTGTTGATTGATTCTGATAGTATCCACAATTTTATTCATTGTAAGATAGCCAAGGAATTGAATTGCTTTCTATACCCAACACCAGAGTGTCAAGTGATGGTTTCAAATGAAGGAACTCTAAATTTCTTAGGGAAGTGTCATAATATCAAATAAACCATGGGGGGATATGTACTGAATAGTCCAATGTTTTCCATTCCAATGGGTGGTGTTGATGTTGTATTAAGAGTCCAATTCTTACAATCTTTGGGGATGATAGATTTTAATTTTCAAGGAATTTTCTTGAAATTTTCATGGGAAGGAAAGGAAATTGAATTAAGGCGAATCATAGGGAAACCATGAAAGATAATCAAATTTAATGGCATGGAAAATCTTTTGAATAAAGAAAGATGTGGCATAATTTCACAATTATGCTCACTAGATGTTTAAACATCAAAATCATCTATTTGTCCATATTTCTAAAGAACCTTGGACAATAATTCCAAATTAATTGAGACTCCCAAAGTCCTCCCGCCTATTCATGATCATGATCATGATATTCACTTGACTCCATGAAGAATTCCTCCAAACATTATACCTTACAGATATCCCTAAGCACAAAAGAGTGAAATTGAATGTATGATTCCAAAAATTCTAGAGGTTGGTATAAGTAAACCTAACCAAAGTTCTTTCTCTACTCCAGTAGTATTGGTACACAAAAAATATGGATCATGGTGTATTGGTACTCAAAAGCTACAGAATCAATCAATTTTAGAGTATCTCATTAAGTGGAAGAACTTACCAGCTGAATATTCCACATGGGAGGATGACAATTTTATACATAAGCATTCATGACCAATCAAGCGTTGAGGAAAACACTTTTTTGAAGGAGACGGTAAAGTTAGGTCCCTATAATACTAGTCCATCCCATTATTTTTATTGTTAGTGTAGCCCCCTTATTGTTATTGTTCTACCCATGTAGCCCCCATATTGTTATTTTTGTGCCCCATAGAAGCCCAATATTGTTATTGTTTTTCACTTACATTATTATTATTATGTAGGCTCTAATTATATTGTGACCCCTTAAACTCATATATATATAATATATATATATATATAAAGGAGGACTTGTCATTTGTGTCATCCAAGAATTGTTCATTTATGTGATGTAAAGGAGGTTTCCCCCTCGAAGAGGTTATTTACCAAGTTGTTGATATATCGTTTCTTCTATTTTGTGAGTTGGGTGCATAGCATTGTGCTCCCAATGGACTAGGAAAAATTAACATTAATTTTTTTAGACCTTTAAATAGGCTACATTGAAGAAAAATACCATGGGTAAAACTATGGGTTGTCTTAAACCTTGACCATGAAAACCGTTGGTAACTTGACCAAGTCAAGGTTACCTGAACCAACCTAACAAACCCCCCTCTGGCCCTCTTAAACATGACTTTGGAGATTAACCTAGTCCCAATCTTTCATCAACCATCTTACTTGAGATTTAACATTCCCCCACTCAATCCAAGATACTAGTACACCTGCACCTTGGTACCTCTCCAAGTGGTCCATTCCACAACTTGATGACTCCATGCACCACTGCACTAGATGTATACCTGAACAAAGTCTTAAGGCCTTACAACAATGCATTCTCTTCTGCAACATGTATGCTGGAACATCAAGTCTTACAATTTCCTGTGAAAATATACATGACTTGGACCAAAACCCTTAAGGTTTTCTCATATCACATGTTGGCTCTTTCACTAAACTTCAACAACATTGACTCCATCTCTATTCTTTTATTTCTCTTTTCCATACAACCATCTTAACCAATCCATACCTTACCCAACCCATACACTGACTTGGATTTTCACACTACTTGATCTCTCTAATTATATCTAACCTGATCCATACCATCTCTCATAAATCCATCCATTATTCACTACCCTCATCAAGTTTGTACACCATCAATGTCATACAACCATCTTGACCGCATCACAAGGTCTAACCTTTTCCATCTTGTGCATTTCTTAGAATTTTTTTTTTTAACTACTCCACACATGTTTCTCTCCTCCATCATATAGATTGCAACAACTTAAATTTTTCAACAATCTCTTACTCCACAAGTGCAAAAAACTTGTCACAAAGGAAATTTTTAGGGGCTAATATTCGCAGGTGTGTTGATTTTCCATGGTTTCCCCAAAAAGAAAAATATTCATCAATTTTCATTCTTTTCTAAAACTTGTTCACCCAAATTAGATAGGATAAAATTATTTTACCTTAAATATCGTCAAAGTTATATATATATATATATATATAATTTATATATATATATATATATATTATATATATATATATTATATATATATATAATATATATATATATTATATATATATATATATATATATAATATGGAAAATTTATATTAAGCTTAAAACCTTAGAGACCTTATTGGCCCGTAATATGCAAACTATAACTATATATATATAGTTATAGTTTGCATATTAGGGGCCAATAAGGTTCTCTAAGGTTTTTAAGCTTTAATATAAATTTCCATAATTGATATTTTACATGCTTATCACTTGGCCCAAATCATATATTCAAGGTTTGAAAACACAAAAATTTGTTTCGTTGCCAATAGTGCCAAAATTGCAGTGGTAAAAATCCTAGTTGTGACAAAACAATCGACCACATTCACCAGCTAGTAAGAATATTTCCTCACGACATCCTCCTTTAATCTCTCCTCAGTGACATTCATGAAGAGGTCTCCACCTATGACAGTGATCTTTCTCGTCATTTTTGAAGAATGTAGCTAGTGTTGGTCTTCATAATTGTATGAGTCATGATGTAATGTATTTTTCAAAAGAATGAAAAAGAAAATAAATTTATAAAAGAAAAAAATATTTTTATGAGGATGGGTTTCATGCTTCTAGGTCAAGCCTCCATTGTTGGATTTTAGGTTTGTGTCAAGAGTCAAAGTCATATTCATTTTGTAAAGGACCTTTCTTGGGAAGAAAATTTATTTTTATGTGAATAAACCTCCATGTACTAAGTCGTCTCCATCTTCTACTAGTCGACCTCTTTGAAGGGACACGTACTCACACTAAGAAGAGCATATATATACAAGTGCTAATCGATCTATTCAAGATATGAAACACATGAAGTTGATCTGCAATTTTTTGGTGGAGAAAGAGATGCGAAAATGTTCAAGGAAGAAATATTTCATCATTACAAAAGAATTGGCTTAGCAATGAAAATATTTAGAAACTGAAAGTTTTGTCACTAGTATAAGGGAAGTCAAGAAATGTTGCAAGGCCAAAATTCTTGTTGAGAAACAAACCAAATTCATGTTCAGGAGTAGGCCCAAAATTGTTGTTGAGGTTCAACCCAAAATTCTAGTTGAAGGAGAAGACGAGAAAGCTTGTTAAGGAGTAGACTTACATTGACAGGTGAAGGAAGGAGATATAAAGTTGATTTGATTAACAGGAGACTAACTTGCTGGATGGAGGGAATTTATGGTCCTGATTATCTCAATCTGATTTGAATCTACTACTGGAAGAGTTTTTATTGGGTTTTCCCCTCGCTGAGTGCCTACATCGTGTGTCATGTATTGTGATCTTCATTTTTTTCGAATTTGTCCTGATGATAGGAACTTGATAAATTGTAAAGAATAATTAATATACATCACAAGAAAATGTCAAAGGAAGAGAAATAAAATAAACAATAATCCTAACTAAATTTCTCTAGATTTATCAACATGGTATCAAAGCTAAGGTAAGTGGCATAAGAGGAATATAGAAGATCATTGATGATTGGAAAATGAAGTCTCATGTCTAGCTCTCATGATTGAGCTACCAAGGTGGAGGAACGAATAAGAATAAGTCATTTACGAACTTGATTAAGCCGTAGACCTGGGTGATTCGGCCATCAATCTAGAAATTGAAAATCATAATAGTAAAAGTAATAGAATATAATTTTGAAGGACAATGTTGGACAGCTAATCCTCTAAGGGTTTGTGTGGAATTTGAACAATCAAACGGAGTCCAAGGGACCACTTGGAATATGAAACCAAGGGTCACTCCTATGTATATAAATATGTATTATTTTGAATAAGATGTGCAACTAAATGTTTTTCATTCATATTCTGCCTCCTCCATGTCTGTGTTTAACATGGTATCGGAGCCATGATGTGTGGCCTTTGTAAACCAATTCTCTCCTCCTTGTGGATTTTATTCCATTATGAGCATTTGGTAAAATAGAGGTTGTTACCTCTGTCATTTTTTCCATTCCCCTGTTGTGAGAAGACCAGACCCTATGACTGCAAAGAAGAATATTGTCAGATGTGTCTCTCTCTACCAATATAATTCTGTAACACTCTCTATACATGTCAGTTTTTCCTATTTGTTACCTCTCAAAGATTTACATGTCCATTATTCTTCATGTGTTCATTATTTTCTGAACTTGGGTATTTTCAATGTTCACCTGGCCTAAAGCTCCATTGATTTGGCCTCTGTCATAAATATATTTTCTCATTTTTGGGCGGCCTCTGCACATTTCAGCCCTTGGCGCATTTTCAAATCATAAGAAACAACAATGTGAGTTATATGCATGAAGACTGGTTGTTTTGTTGGATATGAAATGATTTTCTCCCTCTATCCCTGTGCATTTGGTGTGTTGAAGATTGAAGTGTCGATAAATTGAATAGTGTTGCGTGTGTGTTTTAATGTGGAAGTTGTGGACTTGTTGGGATGGGGTCCCAAGGGGTAGAATTGGATTAATTTATTCATTTTTTGTAAAGAATTTTATAAAGAATGTAAAGTCTCCAAAAAATATGGATGCGGAGCGCGTAGCTAGTCAAGAGTCACAAGGACCTTAGCCCCTTCTTTAGGAAAGTGATAGGTGATTTTGAAGACTCACCCATGAGCCAAGGGCCATGGTATTTTATTAGAAAGGCTATAAATAGATGAGTCTTAGCGAATATATAAGATAACTTTAGATAAGAATACAAGCATGAATGTATGAATGTATGATGTTGTAAGGGTTTGATAGACAGGAAGGCCAATTCCTTTCAGCAGCGAAGGAAAGGCTTCGTAACTATGTAATCGGAGGCTTGAAAAACTCCACAGTTGAGTGTATGGACTCTTGCAGCTGAGTGTGCAGGGTAGTTGAAGTTTGTACTGGAAAGATTCTCATTAATAAAGACTAATGTTGGGTTGGAATTACTTGCATCTATTTGTTTAATTGTTATGTCACTTTCACTCCTATTTCTGCAATTTAATGTGTTTTCTCCATGCGAATTGGGTTAATTGAACATGTTTATGATCAGTGAGATAAATGAATGATATTCGTGAAGATATAAATCTATTTTGGGTTAGTTTAGAATAAGGAATTTAGGTCTGCACAATGACAGATCTAGATCTCAAAATCCCTAGAAGACATGTCCAGTTGCGCAAAAGTAGCTGACATATCCTGTTAGGGCCTAATTAGCACTATTGGTTGGTCTTGCGAATAACTGAAGGTATCTAGGGCTGAATTAGGAGTTCTAACTCTATCAAAAGGACAGATTTACACGAGACTGAAAGACATCACACTAGTCTCTGGATGCATGAACTTGGTTCTTACATCCCCCAATACTGCTTCGAGTGAGACTGAAACCTGCTCTACGCAGGTTGCTGTCGAAAGGGCCAATAGTGTAGGGTTTTATTGGTTGGAGTGAACAAATTTGAACCTATGTTAGGCCCCCTTAAGCCAATGTTGGCTTATTGGGGACTGACTGAGGTTCAGAGTTGATTTAGCCAAACAAATCTCGGTACTACTGGCCCTTTCAGAAATAGTGCACGGTGCACAGATTGAGGTCTCACCCGAAGTAGTATGGGAGGGTGCTAGAACCATGTTTCCACACCCTAGAGATGTTTTATGGTTTCAATATGTTCGTGGTTAGTCCCTGCGCGCACGTCCCTACGTGCACTTTCCCATGCCTCGCAGCCTGAGATGCTACGTTTGCGCAACCCTACTCGAGGTTCGAATGTTATTATTACCCGATTCCTTACTAGCATCCCACTGTTAGTTGATTATTTGTGCTCTAAGTTATACTTAACAACATAAATCATTCATACAGGTTCCCACGGTAAATAAACAGTATATTTCCAATTTATATCAGGCATGCATTAATCCAAAAAAATTACACAAATTGATAACAAACTTCTCTTTATTAATCTCTTCTTTGGTTATAGACTCGACTTCGCCTTGCGCACTTAGCTGTAGGGGTCTACACACTTAGCTGAAAAATACTAGGCCTCTGTGCACTCAGCTGCAGAGCCTTCTCCTACTCTACAACCCAAAGACACCCTTAGTCACTCGGACTTCTCTTCTTCTCTCTCTACTACTTCTTCTTCGCTACTCCCCTATCTCTTTCACTTAGAGCCTCACTCTATTTATACAATCCCATGGTCCGCAGACCATGGGTAGGTTGAAATTACATTACAAAACTAGGGAAGACTACCCTTTGACTCTAACATTCTTCGATGCCCACAATTTGTGGAGCTTTACAACACTATTCGGTCAAAACTTGGGCTTTGAGCCCCAAAACATGCCTTGGGGAGGATTCCATGCCTGACAGGTCCCCAACACAAACATCGTGACTTGCACTTGAGTCACTCTGTCGTCATGGAAATCTTTGCACATAGTCCCTCCAACTGTCCTCGAACTGTGCTGAGGTCAGTAGCGCACTAAGCCATTGCTTGCTGAATCTGTTGCATCCGCTGTTCTGAGACCTATCTGTTTGAACTGTTTCCATACATCTATATCGGTATCTACTACATACATTTATAGTCCAGCACCTTTGTCCGGCTCCTCGGAGAGTGAAGACTGTTCTTCTGCTGGCTAGTCAGATATCTGGCCCACCTGTGTAGGGCTTCAAGCAACTGCCATTCACTTTTCCTAGGAAGGGTTCTCAACTTAATTTGACTAGCTAGACCGCGCCTCCCTCTGTGACCTCCTTAACCATGTATGGTCCCAGGAAATGCATTCTAAATTTTCCCGAGAATTTTTCAAACTTATTGTCATATAGAAACACTAAATCATTTACCTTGAAGGTGCACAACTTAATATGGCGGTTGTGCCAGGCTTTTTCACACTGTTTTTGTACCTGCTAATGAAAACTAGCCAGGAACCATTCCTCCTCAAGCTCTTCCAATTGCGCGAGCCTTTCTTCCAGTGCTTCGTGGTCCGTCATACTTGTGAGCACGGATATTCGTAGACTAGGTACAATATACTCCATCGTCATGACAACTTCCACGCTGTAAACTAACTGGAAAGGTGTTTGTCCCGTAAGTGTCTTTCACGTTGTTCTATAAGCCCATAGTACTGTAGGTACACGTAGGTCCAGTCATTTCATTGTATGTTGCACAATTTGGTTAGCGTAGTCTCTAGTATTTTGTTGAATGCTTCTACTGTCCCATTGGCTTGTGGGTGATACAGTGTGCTTTTATGATGATACACCTAGAACTCTTATGTGAGTGCGCTAGAGGTTTCGTTCAAGAAATGTGTACCGCGATCACTCATTAAGATCTTCGAACATCCCACTCATGTCAACACGTGTTAAAAAAAAAACTTCATTGCCATAGCAGCCATGCAGTCTTTGACCAACTGCACTTCTACCCAGCGCGTCAGGTACTCCATCATGGTGATGATGTAGTGTGCGCTCATTTTTCCCTGGGGTTTGATAGGTCCCACAAAGTCGATTGCCCACTTTTTGAAAGGTTGCAGTGTCATTTGTGGATGCAAAGGAATCTCGTCCCTTCATGATGGTTTACCAGTTCTTTGATAGATATCGTAGGCCTTACAGTGTGCCTTTGAATCCTGATGAAAGGTTGGCCACCACAACCCTGCACAGAGAATATTTTGTGTTGTTGCTTGTCTTGCATAGTGTCCTCCTGTAGTGACCCCAGGTGCTTCCATGAGGATTTGACTTTGTTCAAATTTAGGTACTGTTGTGCCTTGCAAAACAACCCCCCCATTTCATAAATAGCTTTTTCAAAAAAAAAAACATTAGAATATGGAATGGGTCCCTCTTAGAAAATAAAATTGATATCAAAGCTTTATTTCATTTAAAGAAAAACATAAGGCGCAAATAAAGTTTTGGCGATAAAGCCATTGGCGATATCGCAATCGGCAATCGGCGAAAACCCTTATGCGTCCTTAAAGCACCACATGGTAAATCCCCGATGCGATAAAGCCATTGGCGATATCGCAATCGGCAATCGGCGAAAACCCTTATGCGTCCTTAAAGCACCACATGGTAAATCCCCGATGCGATAAAGCCATCGGCGATATCGCAATCGGCCCCACTCCCTTTAAACACATATGCGCTATGCTCCTTGCCGATGCGATATCGCAATCGGCAATCGGCAATCCTCTTGTATCATCTTAACGCTCATATGGTTTTCCGCCGATGCGATATCGCAATTGGCGATAAGCGATATCCAAACCCATTGTTAAAGCCATTCGCGCCCCTCTTTCCTTGCGATGCGGTAAAAGCACATTTTTCGATGAAAAGCCAGTTAAGTGATTGGAAGGCCAATTTATTGGTAATTAAGGCATAATCACTCATACCCGGCCGCCCATACGTCCTCTACTCGCCTTAAGAGATTTACGAATCAAATTCGGAGTAATGGGCATTTATAAAGGTGACAGACCCTATACGGTTACATAATGAATCCCTGCCCTAAGATTTGCATAAAGATTGTCTCCCCGCCGTTCAATAAAAGCCAGATATATCAACGTTAATCTTTTACATTCGAATATCATCTCTGAGTTTCTCTATTATCTCTGTGTTACGCCGGATCTAATTCTCTGTTGCAGGATAAGTTTTTACTAGAGAATTCAAAACATGATGGGGAAAAAGTCTAAGAAGGCCGCCAATGTTCCAAACGCACCAGCCACAGGACAATCAACGCCAAGTAGTAAGAAAGGTTTAATATCCGACACTACATGCGCAGGCCTAGCAAAAACTACTTGGCAAGGGACTTATGACTTAATAGAAGCCGAAAAACCAGCACAAGCAGTAGATGAAGCCACTGCGGATTCATCTGATAAGTCAGAAAACAGTATTAAAGATTTGGCGGACTCGTTCCTTCACAGAATTGCAGCTAGAGAACAAATGCTCCCTTATACTGACGTGGTGAAATGGGCAATTGAAGAAATCCCCTTCAATGATAGAACTTTCGTCACAAAGGATGGGAGAGTTTTTGGGTCATTCAAGCCTGAAGATCTGAGACAAATGTACCATTTGCCGGTGCCAGAACAAGTATATAATAGCGCCTTTCTGAAAAAATTTGCAAGTGAACACGCGATCGAATCTGAGCCTATTAAGGAGTGGAGGGGGAACCCAGCTAAACACAAACATGAATCCTCCGGTAAGTACTCAGTCGACTCTCTGTGTTCTCCTTATTGTTATGCCGACATAATGATGTGTAGATTGTGGGGTTTACATGATTCCGCTATTTTCACCATTGAAATGGTTCCTCTCATGGAAGCGGCAGTAAACAGTGTTATTATGGATTGGGCCACTATTCTATCAGATAAACTGGCAACAGCTGTTATCAATTATAGGAATAATTCTAGAGTCAGTGAAAGAATAATTCCTCCTTTTTACTACAGTGCATACATCTTGGACACTTTGTGTTTTAATTCTGAATTCCCCATTCTTGGTTGGAGGTGGACCGTGCAGGACTCCTCGCCCATTCACATTTATCATCGTAAAATGTGGAAACCCTCTTATAAAAACCATATGTACCAAATTTGCAATGGTTTCATGGTCCCTGTATATTACGCAATTTTTGACAAACCTATCCCCAAGATTTCCTACCTTGCTTCTTTTGATTTGCCTGCGGTAGGTAGTTGGTTCGGAGAAGAACAATTCACTTATATTAGGGTTT
>APFE030056551.1:0-12010 GCA_000404065.3 Pinus taeda | reverse complement strand
TTGTAGTCAAAAAGTGGATAATATCTGCAAAGTGGTTATCTGCTACATGCACTGCCAAGAGATGCGCATCGAGAAATCCTTCCTCCAAATTAGTGGGCTCCTCTCTTGTCTCAATCCACGATAGATGGTTAGGTCCTCCATTCAACCTACTTGGCTTCACAATTGCCTCGAAGTCATACTCCTAGAATAGCAGAAACCATCGATAGATCTTCCCCCTCAACACAAGCTTATTGACCAAGTATTTCAAGGCAGAATGATTTGCGCACATTTTGAAATGTCCACCCAACAAGTAGTGCCTAAACTTTTGATTTATACACCATACCCAATCCTTCATTCTCTGTCTTTGAGTAGTTATTCTCGGCCTTTGATAATTTTCTGCTCACGAAGGCTATAGGGTGGTTCATCTCTCCTTCACCGGCTTGTGTTAGCACTGCTCCCAACAGAATGCACGAGGCATCGACAGGCACATGAAATTCCTTTTTCCAATCCTGGAAGACCAAAATTGGCATGGTGGCCATCTTCTCCTTCAATACATATAAACTATGTTGACATTCTTCATCCCAATAGAACGTAACGTCCTTCTTCAACAATTTCACCATAGGCACGGTAATCTGGGCATAAGCCTTGATAAATTTCCTGTAATATCATGTATGCCCAAGCATTGCGCGCAACTGCTTGACACTTCTCGAGGCCTTCAAATTTACTATCACCGCGATCTTGGTAGGGTCCACCATCAACCCTTGCTTGCGTACCACATCGCCCAGCAAGATCCCAAAGAGGACACAGAATAGACACTTCTTTAGGTTCAATGCGATCTGGTATTTTTGGCACGTATCCATCATCAGGTGTAGACTTTCTACATGGCACTTCACTAAGCCAAACACTATCCAGTCATCAAAGCACACCTCCAAGAACTTATGGATGAAATCCTTAAACACTGCTATAACTACGTAAGAGAATATCATGGGCACATTCTTGAGCCCAAACGACATGACAATATACTGCAAACAACCCCATTCAGTCATGGAGGTTGTTTTGTTCCTATCCTCCAGTGCGATCTTGATCTGATGGTAACCTAAAAATCCATCAGTGAAGACGTAGGCCACCTTCCCTCCAAAATTATCCAATACCTCATCAGTAAACGGTGTTGGAAAAGGATCATGGATGCATGAATCATTAAGTTTCCTTAGATCTATGAAAATCCTTATTTCTCCCTTCTTTTTCATTTCTTGAATGACCATTGGGCTCACCCAATTAGATTCTTCCACAGGTTCGATAATGCATGCCTCAAGAATATTATCCAACTCCAAGCGAATCTTTTCCTTGTACTTGGGATTAAGGTGATACGGTCTCTACTTCATAGGCTTTGTGTCTAGTTTCAAAGTAATTTTCTTCACACTCAAGTCACCTATGATGCCTTTCAGGTTCGAAAACTTGGTAGGAAAAATATCCTAGTACTCGCAAAGTAACTCAACAACTTTATCCATTGTGGCATCATCTAATAGTCCCCGATCCTCACAAATCTTGGCTTTGCTTCAGTACCAATGTTTACTTGCTTGGTTTTCAATGGCGCAGTGATGTCCAAGTTCTCTATATGTGGACCTTCAACTTCGCGATGGCCTTCTGCCTCTAAAATATTGTCATTTCTTAGATTTTCATCCTCCCCTTCAACGGTCACATTATAGCATTCCAAGGCATGACGCAACTGGGTGCCCTAATCAGGCTACACCAACTTGAAAGGATCCTGCGGAATTATGAATATCGTTGCCTTAACTGCCTGCAAAGCTTCATCAATGCATTCAAACCCATCATCAAAACTTAAGGTCATTAAGAATCCCTCCTTTAGTATATCCCACTTCGCGGTGTCATGGTAGAGCTTCGTTTCCAGGTACCAATTCATAGGGATTGTCTCCAAAGCATGAAAGAATAAATGCACCCACTCCGGTTGAGGCTTTGTTCCATAAACTTTAGTCCGCTTCACTAAATGATTGCGCAGATAATTTCTCCCATTGTACTTCTCACTCAGTCAAATTTTAGGACGACCAAATCGCAACCTCATCATCCTTTTGTAGTCTCACCATTCCGCGAAGCTATCCTTGTGCATACTCCACCACCACATGAGCATAGCGCATAGCGTCAAATCCAGTGCTTGGAAGCGATGATCCTCAGGGACGTCTATATCAGTTAAACCATCATAATAGGGTAAATTTCTTACCTTCGATGACACATAGAGAAATGATTTAGTCATCATGTCGCAGCGCAGAGTAGATACATTGTGCAACCTATTCTACCAATGCTCTAGTTCTTCATTTGAATCCAAAGTATAGGAACTTTCCCAGTCCTATGAAATTTGTCCTTCAGCTGTTGGATTAATCCAGTTTTGATCTCATACAGTTATTTTGTAAATCTGATCCAAGTCAGCATCACTTTCGTCATAGTCATGAACCGGTTCATTATAGCGCGGTCCTTTTGCAGTGCCCAACAGTGCTACAACCTGAAGCAATTTCCTCTCAAACGACATTGTTATTTTCTTCAAGTTGATGACTCCATTCATATCAATGGCCTAGTCAATTTTGAGGAGTGCGGGGTATGGATTGTTGTTGTCCACATTTTCTATTACTTCAAAATCAGCTAGCGTGATGGTGCCTTCTATATCTACGGTGACTCCATGTAGTCGTCCCATAGGGATGATCTTCTGCTGGTTTTCCATCCTCAGCTGGATCATAGACCATTGTAGTGCAGGTCTCCCCATTCTCTCCCATGTCTGTTAAGGAAAAACGTTTTCATCAGACCCCAAATCCAGAATAACCTGGTCCATCTCATAATCTCCTATCTACGTAGTGAGCATCATCTCACGCCTTGTTCTTGTCTTATGTTTGCCGATTTTTCATACTATGTGGCATCCATCAGGATCATTTTCCTTACCAACACACTTGTTTATCAACTCCTCCATACCTTTCATAGCCTTATTATTGTGTAGAATTTTCATGGAAGTTTCCAAGAACGTGGTGAGTATAGAGAGATCAAACTTTGTAGACGCATTGGTCTCTCATAATTTGTTTAGAATCCCTGAGGTAGATGCCTTAGTGAAGCTTTTCTTGGCCTCCATAAATGTTTCCTTCACCTGCGCCAGATCAAAACAAACTTCCCTCTCTGGGGCCTTGTGAACCAATTTGTATCCTTCATGCTATTTTCCCTTATCATCCCTAATTGTTGCTCTGCTTCTCATCATGATATTCACATTTTGATCTTCCTCACGGGGCTCAACTCTCATCATTTGTAAGTTCTGCGTAGGTTTTTGAGGTTGTGCCTTATTCTCCTGCATCTTAGCGATCAACACAGGGTATTCTTCTATAATGTGGTCAAACTAGTTGTAGTATTGGTAGGACGGGTAAGTCTGATTCTGACACTCCCACTCTTAGAGCCCTAGTGTCCCACAGTTATAGAAAATAACCTGACCATGACCTCTACCAGGTCCTTCTCCTCCTCAACCTCGTCCTTGCCCCTGGTATCCTTCGCGCACTTCCCCAATGCCCTGATCCAGAGGCCGAGTTTCTGCTTGCATTCGATAGGTAGGCATTTTTTCCATCATCAACTCAAAGCTACAATAGTGGTGCTCATCGTGGTTATTTGCAGAAATCGCAGAACAACTATTTTGGTGTCTGAATGAAATTTTGCAGCAAACGAAAATTATTCGTTACATGTTTTCCAACCCGCTGACAAGTAGCTCACCATATTGCAGGCCCCGCACTCAGTCCTGCTAGAGCTTCCCACCTCAAGGGAATTGGTCCCCCTCCTGTAATATAATTTTCGAAGACAGGGAAATGGTCTTTATCATGCCCCTAGCTCTTTTTCTGCAACTGCGAGTGAATTTTCTGGACTCCCAAATTCACGACCTGAATAGGTGTCTCGTGAAATCTCATTGTGATTTCCAAGACTTCTACTTGAGTTCCTATCTTCTGTTGTGACAAAGAAATTCTCAAGTGGGGCAGAAGCGAGGTTACTAACCATTTGCGGTGCTAACCATCTGTGAGCTTCATGGATCACACATTTTAGACTTTGATCTAAATCCCAAGGCATCTCACCGGCCCTCATCATGATTTTCTTAAATCCAACAAATGAATGTGAGTCAGACTTAGGCTTACTAAACTCCTTATTTAAAGCATCCTTAATATATGCTAGCATTGCCAAAGTATAATCAACATAATACTTAATATACCATGTCAGTGCACGATCTTACAGAGCAGTAACTAAGTGCGCCTTCTTTATGTTGTCATTAGTGATCTACTGTGCAGTCCATACAACATTTGTAACAAACCAGAATCGATATGTATCTTCGCTCCATATTCCCTTGAAAATCGGTAGCTTTATTGAGTTTGACATGTTGAATGGCGGTGGTGGTGGCAATGGTGTGGGCGAAGGTGTATGCTATGGAGGTGAAGGTTGGGGCAGAGTGGATGGAAGATGTATCCATGGAAAACACTATCTTATCAGTTGGACTATACTCTGCGGTGAGGCTTGTACCATTCCCTCGTCATCGCTTGAAGGAGGTCCAATTCATGGGCTATATTCAGGGCTTGCTTTCTCTTGATTTTTGAAGATTCGTCCACTTCGCATAGATCCAAACATCAAGGCAACGACATAACCCATTTCTCACACAAGAGCATCTTAATCCTGGTATTCAAAGATCTCATATACTTACCTCACGGTCCCTTGAAGAAGCGTCACTCTGGTTCGATGTAGTTGACCAAGGTATCAACCGCGAACTCTATAAAAAATCCTCCTATAATTCAATTGAGCCAGTGGTCAATAACGCGCGCGATCTTGTCTTCAGAAGCTTCCAACCTTCACACTAGCTATGGAGTCCACACTCTTGGGCAGTTAAGCCCCCACCTTCCTTGGCTATCTGCCAACTTGGCTATCCACTCGTATAGTACGATCGGGAAAGTGAAAAAGAAAATTTCATGTATTTCTGTGTGCAAATATCTTTCCAACCATCGCTCCTTTGCTAAGTGATAATTCATGTTCTCCTGTGCTGCAAATTCATGAATCTTCCTATCCAACCACTTCTCAATTTATTTCTTGGTCATTTCTAGTAATGCGACATCACACATCTCTTTATGCAGATCCAAGTCCTGGCAACAGAACCATCTGTTGTCTTAGAGGGTCTTGACCCAATTCAGAGTTAATTGTGCCAAACAAAACCCTACTCTACTAGCCCTTTCGGCATCAACCCACGTAGCACAGGCTGAAGTCTCACTTGAAGCAATATGGGGGGATGCTGGAACCAAGTTTCCACATCCAAAGATCAATGTGATGTCATTTATCACCCTAGATCTACCTTTGTGTGGACCTATAAGCCCCTAAGGCTTGGTACGACAACTTCACTGAAACGGCCCTTAGACCTTCGCGAAGGTCTATGACAAAATTTTGCGAACCCTTAACAAATGAATCTCCCACTTATGTGGACCATAAAGCAACCCTAGATCTGAGTTCACACAGATCTATTTAAGAGCTTAATAAACATAACAAAACTTATTATAATCCTCACATAAATACTTGGCATGCATTGTGATCAGTTAAAAGAATTATCCAATAAAGTAACACATCAATACATCAATATTTCATAAATACATTTATTCCATCGCAACATATATCGTAAACATAAATAACATAAGTAAATAGATAAACACATGAATTTATCCAATAATCTTCTTTATTGATATTCAATATGATGTTACAAACTCAAAATTGTCCCGCGCACTCAGCTGCAGGGGTCTGCACAATCAACGACAAAATCTTCTCTAGGCCTCTACGTACTCAGCTGCGGAGACTTTTCCCTTCTCTATGACTCTGTAAGGGACACCTATTTATAGCTTTTTACATACAATCCCATGGTTCGCGATTCATGGGTGGATCTCAAAACCGACTCGTCTTTACATAAACAAGGGGTTAAAAACCCCTTTTGACTTCTAACTATCTACGTGCTCTGTTTCCACAAATTATGGAGAATTGACATCTTTTTAGCAAAATTTACATCAAACTTGAGTTTTTAAGCCGAAAACTAACCTAGGGGACCCCATCCCAATAACTATAAAGTATCCCTCCCACTCCTACAACCCTTAAGTCCCCTATTTAATTCTAGAGAACATATAGGATTGGATTTGATTTATGTTGAGAATAATTTGGAATAATTGTTTGAAACAATTTTTCTTTTGTCCTTTTTCCATGAGTTTTGTTTTTACCCTTATTATGGCCAGATGGTAAGATTTACGTAGCTTATTTACTTTCTTTATCTTCAAGAATTTATCCATTCATAGTGAATTGTTTCTTTTAAGTTACTTTTGTTTTTGTTTTCAACATTATTTAGATAAGTGATTTGTTTTTCCACAATGAAGAGAAGGATTGGGATCAAAACAATGATTCTCCATATGACTAACTTTTTAACGATGTTGACACTTATTGTTGAGAATTTGAATATTTTAAATTATGTGCTCACAAATTGTAGTCATCTTGATTAACTTCAAATATGCAACATATTTCTTTTATCATATCTAAAACGATGTCAATTTATATTGAATGATAAATTTTTCAAAGGTTTGACAAATATCTTGAAAAAATCATTATGTAACTCTTAGTGTTGCTCCTTTGCTTCTTCAAATTCATTTTTGCACTAATGTTGGGGCAAGTTTTGATAGGAAGAAAAAAATGGAATTTTGAGGTAGTTTTGGGAGTTATGCACAAAGAAGAAAAGAAGCAATAGTGCAAAGAGGCAGCGCACATACATGTTAAAAAAGCAGGAACGCATAGAAATGGTGCATACAGGAAAAAAACACAAAATCGAAACAAGACATGAAAGCAAAGGAACCAAAATGATTAAAATTTACAACATCTTTGATTTTGTGTTGATTTGGTCCATATTAGCGAGTACAGTGTGTCTACCCATGGTAATTGTTTTATGTAGTAATGCCGATGGTATTCAAGTCTATGTAATTATGTATAAAGAGGCAAATGCCAAAGGGATTGGAGTTGGATGACTTTTTGTTTGGTTGGTCAATAGGCCAAGTAATTCTAGTTGCATTTTTGTATTACTGTGATGTTGTGATTAAGATGGTGACTCGAGATGAAACACGTCTATAATATGGTTGTATTGCGTTCAACACTCCCTTTTCTTAGTAATGAAATATTTCTGGAGATTGATGTGTGTTATTTTTAAGTCATATACTATATCCACATGTCATGTTAATTGTGCTTGTGATGATGGATACCCCTTTTACATTTTGTATTTCAGGTTAGTAGTGCTTTGACAATTGTTATGAATATGTATAATTGGGGTTAACATTCAAATTCTAGGGTGTGTTGTAGAATGATTACACATATTAGATTCACATTCCCTCCCTGTTGTAGAAGCATGGTTATTGTAGTCCCCATCAATGTCTTGCGTGAGACTTGGCCTGTTTTACAGGTGATGTTATAAGTGTTAGTATCCAGTGGGGTTTGTTGGTCGCATTTTGCACATTAACCCAGGTTGGATCATACAAAAGTGCCAAGAGATGGTTCTGTGTAGTCTAGTTATTTAGGATACTCAACTCTCACCCAAGTTCAGAAAAAATGGTTCATAAGTATGAGAAGATCACGTGATACACATTTGATCCTCATCATTATGCATTCAGGCCAAGTGAGATCCTTATCAATAGTGGGAACAATGCCATTTTTTCTTAACTTACAAAGATGTTCAGGCATATGTGATTCATGCGAAGATGATTGAAAACAACCAATAGCAGGGGAGATGAATATACAAAATTCAAATAACAACAAGGAGCAACACCAAGGTGATACAGCACAAAGTACATGCCAATGGGAGTGAGACACAAATATGGGACTAGAATAGTCACAAACCCAATTTGCAACAACAAATTCAAAAGAATTTCAAGCTATGATGTGTGCAAGAGTGAAGAGGACCTCGACCATAAGTGTGGGGGAAGGTACATCTTGTGCCGAGAAGAAGCACAAAGCAACTCATGTCACTCAGATGACACCTCTATCAAAAGATGCTATCAAACATATTCTTGAGTAGGTCAAGAAGAAGACAAAGGAGGCACTGGGTAAGGTAAACAAGATGAAGAGGGAGGCCCCGGGTAAATGAAACAAGGTAAACAATGCACACTGGAGCTATTAAGCCAGTTGCTAGACAAATAAGTCAATTGCAGCACAATTGACTACAATAAAACTAGTTTAGCAAATGGGTGCTCAAAGTGAGCCTAGTATATTAGAACCATGGGAAAATACTTCTGTCATGATATGTGTCAATCATGTTATATGTTTGACACATACCAATTTAAATTTATCTCAATTGTCTTTGGATAGTTTACACCATTTACAGAACAATGTATTTATGGAACTACAGTTGTGCACCACAACCACAACATTGGAATTAGTGAAAAAACTTACGAAGTAGGAAGTATTGCAACATGATAAGGTGAAGTTAGTAGATGAGAAGCAATAGGTTGTGGACAAAGAAATGGGATTGCATGTAGCTGTGGAAGCAGTGTATAGGTAGGTTGTGCCAGAGATTATGGAAGATGAAGGTAGGTTGTGCCAAAGCTTATGGAGGATGATACCAAAGCAGAAGTTAAAGTCATAAAGATTGGAGAAGTTACACATGTGTTTAAAGAAAATTGAGTTAAAAGTGAAATAAAGACCGTCTACATCACAAGAAGAGCGACAAAACCACACAAAAGAGTAGAAAACAGGTGCCTAATTTGCACAGATACAACAATTATATGCAACAACCCTGGTGAAAATTCTATTGAATAATGTAAATAAAGGAAAAAATAATACCATGGGTAAGGGACACATATTCCAAGTTGAATGTTGGGAAAATATATCCTAGTGGGCATCACTAGATGTGTGTTTTGGCTAAGGAAAGTTGGCAAAGGCATTAAAAGGAAAAAAAGGCATTTTTGGCACATTTATATGAAAATAAAGGAAATTATGAGAAAAGTAAGGTGAAAGGTCACAATTTGCATGTGAGGAGGAAATTGAAGGAAAATAATGGAAAATGAAGAAATTAGAGGCCTAATTCATAAAAAGGCTTATGAGGATCAGTTGGAAAGCTCTTGACTCAGGCTTGGTCAATGTAACCTTTTGTTAGTTCAAGTTTGGAGCTCTCTCATTATTCTCTCTCTCTCACTCTTGGTCACATAGAGTTTTCTTGGAACACTCTAGCTTTGGATCAAGGAAGGAAAAAAAAGCAAAGGGAAAGGAAGGAAAGTAAGGATCAAGGAAGGAAAAGCAAGCAAAGGGAAACGAAGGAAAGAAAGGATCAAGGCAAAAGAGAAGGATCAAGAAGCTTCAGCATGAATATTTGTAGGTAATCTTTTGCATATGTGATTTGCTAGCTGGTTTGGACATGCATGGATTTTCATGTTGGTGTATGGTTCTCTTGCTATCGGTGGCATGGTTTTATCAGGTTATGACAGTGGTTTTCAGCCTAGCCTTTCCTTTTTAAGGGCACCAATGATATTGAATCCCTTATAGTAACCTCTCTCATCTCATGTTTTCCCTATTGGTTAGTTGCTTGGGTGGAATTGGGAGGATGGCGTGTTACATTATAATAGTAATGTTGAATTTTGTATGAAGAAGGAGTGAATTTATGGACCAATATCTTGCATACCGAGGGGTTAAAGGATATCACTCAGAAAATTTAGGTTGTAGAAGACTCGGTATAAATAATTTTTACTATTATTGCTAAGAAGTTGTTGTTGGACAAGGAGATAATGAGGGACACCAAGCATGAATTAGCACATAAAGTGGAAGAATTTTAGGAGTAAGCATTATAGTTTACAAACAAAGTTGGAATAGTACAACAAGAAAATAATGTTGTTGTGGACAACATGAAGGAATGACCTACCTCTACCATGACACTGAGGGTATATGCCATAATCATTGCACAATCTACTTAGATGTAGTAAAGGATTGAAAATTTATGTAATTCCCTCAAAGTATTGAAAGATATGACTAAGGAGAAAATGCATTCATTGAAGTTTGGATGAGTGGCTCAAGATGAGCCACAAGTGAGCGTTGGGGGCCAGTTTTGAAATAGAAAAAACGATGGAATTTTGAGGCAGATTTGGGAGTTGTGTGCATAGAAGCAGAGAAACAACAATGTAGAGAGAGTGTAGAGAGGAAACATGCAAACATGTTGTAGAAGCAAGAGCATATTCCAATTTCATGTAGGCATCAACCTGATTAAGCCACCGACATCTGAAATCTGTAAGCACCAACTTGTTGCAGGCTCCAACTTGATTGGGGCACTAACCTCTAAAAATCTACAAGCACCAACTGATTGTAGGCTCCAAATAGATTGAGGCACAAAATATGAAATACTCTTATTCCCTTTACCATGATTTTACTCAATCAACGTGGCACTAGTTCTTACAATAATGTGATGATTAAAGTGTTGATCATTGGTCAAGCCATTAACTCGCATCTCTTGTAGCCATTGTGAGTGAGATCAATCAACTATTAGGTTAGGTAAACCAATGATCTAGGTGGATATTGGTGGCCACCTGCCTATTCCACTTGGGCACTCAACACTTTTTCTTTCAGTTTCCTTAATTGTAGCACAATTTACTATTTTTGGCAGTTTTTTAGTCATGGACTACTTGAGTTATTTTGAGGCCCTAAATGACATTTTTTTGGAAAGTGGGAATACCAATAGCCTGTGACAGGGGCTAAAAGTTTGCAGTTGAAAGTTTTATTCTTTCTATAGATATTTCTAACGAGGTATTGTGCATGTCAAATGGAGAACATTTGCCAAAGTTACGACGCCATGAATTTGGTGTACCAACTAATCCTAACGGTGCCCAAAAAAGTTTGGTGCTTCATCTCTGTGGGTTATGTTTTTGGATGTTTATGATTTTCCCTTGTTTCTCAATAATAAAAATGCCTTCAAAGCTCATTGTAACATGGTTTATAAGACATGCAGCAATCACATCTCTTCTCAGAGATAAGCTACCATCACCCAAGTTAGTTTATTTCCATTTTGCATGTAAACAGTTTGTAGCATTTTGTTGTTAATGAATTGAACTTCAATTTTCTCTTGCATTCCATGTTTCTATTTTAATCTATATTTCATTTCATTCCTGCATACATATGGATCAGTGGTATCATGGCAATCCGTTATTTCTCTATATGTGCATGTCCCCAATGAGGTGGAGGTATAAGGAGCTAGGGCTTGCACTGGTTGAACCTTTGCAAGTCTGGCCTCACTAACCTTGACGACCTCAAATGGAGGAAGAAAATAACGACAAGGGAGTAGGAGATCCTTTCGAGAAAAATCTAGTAGTCAAGTACAACAATTGTATACACAAATACATATAGGACGAGATGGAGTTCCTAGACATCTCCTCGCTTGGCACCGCATACCGATATGTTGTCAAGATCGAAAAAAAAATTAAATAGAAGAAGCGAGACTTCGAATTTACGTATCCAAAGCAAGGAAAACACACCCCAAAACCATATTAGAAAGGACAGAGCCAAGGTGGGGTAACCCAGGAAAACCCCTTGAAGCTGCAAACAAAGAACAACACCACGAAGATAAAGAAGGATAGAAGAGAGTGGTGTGAGTTCCACGAGAGCATGGCTAAGCCTTGGATTGACTTTCCACGTAAATAAAATAAAACCAAGCTCATAAGACACATATTCCAAGTTAAATAGTGGGAAAACATTATAGCAGGCATCACTTGTGGTTTATTAATGGATATGGAAATTGGCAAAGGCAAAGAGAGAATAAATGACATTTAATTATGAGAAATAAAGGAAAAATAGGATAAAAGGAAGGTGAAGAGACACAAATATGCATGCAAGGGAAATTAAAGAGAAAATGAAAGAAAATGAGAAATCAACGATGAAAAAGGCATTAGAGAAACAATTCACATATTTTTCCAGTCTAGCTTTTTGTCAGTTTTTGTTTTGAATCAATTTTAGAGAGAGAGAGAGAGAGAGA